>CAUJRU010001760.1:0-116778 GCA_963277665.1 Viscum album
GTAGGGATTTTAGGGCTATTTTGATATTTAGTGTTTTATGATAATTTAGGGGTTTTATTGGATTTTTGAGTCCTTTAGGATATTTTTGGGATTTAGTATTTTAAGAGGTTTTAAGGGGTTTTGGTTTTTTATGGGTATAAGGAATTTAGGGGGTTTCAGGTTATTAGGTTTTTAGAAGTATTTAGGGTTTTTAGTTATTTAAGTTTTTAAGGGATTAATGGTATTCTTGAATTTTTTAGTTTTTAAGGGTTTTAATCATTTTAGGGACTTTTAATGTTTATATATTGTAGGCTATTTTAATGTTTTAAAGGGTTTCAGTGGATTTAATGTATTTTTGGGGTTGTTTAGGGGGTTTTAGAGTTTTATAGTCATTAATGGTTTTTTTCTAGAAATTTTTGGGTTTTTTGGGTTTTTTTGGTCTTTGGGATTTTTAGTGTTTTTACATTCATTTTTTGGTTTTTAGGTTGTTGAGGGTCTTTATGGTTTTTATGGATCTTTATCATTTTTAAGGATATTTATGGTTTGTCGGCCCTTTATGATTTTACGGGTTTTAGGGTTCCATAAGGTATTTTAATGTTTTTATGGCTTTTAGGGTCCTTCATTGTTTTAAGGTGTTTTAGGTTTCTTTAGTGTTTTTAGGGTATTTAGGGTTTTTGGGTATTTTAAGGTTTTTTTGGGTTTTTTTTTTCTAGTATTTTTAGGGGTTTCAGGTTTTTAGTGATTTCTTATATTTTTGAGGATTTTAAGCGTTTTAATTTTTTTTGTGTTTTCTAGGTTTTTATCATTTTTAGGGGGTTTTGGGTATTTAAATTTTTAGTTTTTTTATTATGATTTTCACGGGTTTCAAGCAGTGTTCAGGGCATTATGGAATTTTTAGGGTTTTTAGTATATTTAGGGGTTTTAGGGGTTTTCATATACTTTTTGGGGCATTAGGGTAATCTATGGGGTTTTAGGGTGTTTATGGGTTTTAAGGGATGTTAAGGTGTTTAGTTATTTTTGGTTTATTGTTTTTGGGGGTTTTCGGGGTTTTAGTATTGTTTTTGAATAGGGTGGGGTTTTGGGTTTTTGTGTTTTTTACTATGTTTTCGGGTTTTCGGTGGTTTTAAAGGATTTTAATAATTTTGGGTGTTTTGTGTTTTTAAGGGTTTTTGAATTTTTCATGTTTTTCATGTATTTAGGTTTTTATTGGTTGTTTATGGGTTTTAGGGTATTACGGTATTTTTTGGTATTTGGGTTTTAGTGTTTTCCTTTTTTTAGGGATTTTAAGAATTTTTAATGGTTTTACAAGTATATTAGGGTTAATAAAAGGTGTTAGTGGTTTCTACGGTCTCTAGTAGCTTATGGGGTTTTGGGTTTTTAGAGTTTTTAGGGGGTATAGGGTTTCCAAAGTTTTCAGAGGATCAGATTTTGTTTTTATGGTTTTTATAGTTTTTAGGGGTGTTTAGGATTTTTTGAGATTTTAGGGTTTTATGGTCTACATTGGGTTTTCAAGGGTTTTCAATGCTTTCATAGGGGTTTAGTGGTCTTTAGAGTTTTAGGTAGTTTTACGGGTTTTAAGATTTTTTGGGGATATACATACATTCCATGGTTTTTTTGTAGTTTTAGGTGGTTCTATGTTTTTGGTGGTCTATTATTTTTATAGGGTTTTTATAGTTGTGTGTTTTTATGTCTTAAGGGGTTTCCTAGGTTTTATGGGTTTTATGGTTTTTAATGTTTTTAGAGGCTTTTTGTTTTTATGGGGGTTTAGTAGTTTATATGGTTTTATAGGAGTTTTATGTGTTCTTAGGATTTTATGCATTTATTGGTATTTTATGAGTTTTAGGGTTTTAGGTTTTTATGGGGGGTTTTGGGTAATATGGTTCCCAAGTGAGTTGGGGTTTTTTTATAGTTCTATAGAGATTTTTAGGTGTTTGAGGGTCTTTTATAAGTTTTTAGGGTCTTTTGTTTTTTATGGATTTTATAGTCATTTATTATTTTAAAGGGTTTTTTTTGTTTTAATGGCTTTAGGGTCTATTTATGGGTTTTATGGTTTTTTATGTTTTAGGGGTTTGAGGTTCTTTTTAGGGTTTTATGGTTTATTTAGGGTTTTGGGGGTTTTTTTAGTTTGGATGAGCTTTTTAGTGTTTAAATATTCTATGGTATTTCAAGGGATTGTTGGATTTTTATAATATATGGGTTTTAATGGTCTTTAAGAGTTTTCGGGTTTAAGAGTTTTTAAAAGTTTTTACGGTTTTTAAGATTTTCCTAGGGTTTTAGGGGGATTTAGTGTTTTCAGGTATATAGCTTCTTTTAGGGGGTTTATAGAAATTTTCTTCCTTTTGAGTTGTTAGAGTGTTTTGGGGTTCTTATTTTTTAGGTTTTTTTATTTATATATTTTTTTGTTATTAGAGTTCTTACAGGATTGTAGTGTTTTATGGGTTTTTAGTGTTTTTTATTGATTTTGGAGGTTTAGAGATTTTAGAGGGGTCACTAAAAAAATTTCTTATAAAAACATATATTTATTGACAGATTACATATCTATTAGTAAAAATGAATAATTCCAACATATATTAAATTTTATTGGTATATATTTTATGTACAAACACTTTTTTACCAATATTTATATCTGATGATATTGATCATTTAACACTAACAAATCTTTTACGAATAGATAAATCTATTGTTTTATCACATCAATAATAAATTGAATTTACCAAAAAATGAACCTATTACTATTAATTGTTATTATGGACATTTTTTTACCATTATTAAACTCTTTTTCTATAAATTATCTAAATATATAATATAGTTAACCATAAAATATATATATACAATTTCCAACAAATGATTGAAATTATTAATAAGGTAATAGAATAATACAATCATATGATTTCATTGACCCATTACATGTTTTTGATATATAATATATACATATCTGATTTAAAATTAATGATGAATGATTATATTTTTTAGAGACATGAATAAGATCATGTTTTGTAAAACATTAAAAAAAATCAAGTTATTTATTAATGATTTTACTATATTTTTATAATATTTTTTTTCAAAATTAATATAAATTTAAAAGATCCTTTATATATAGATTATATAAACATTTGTTATACATCATTATATATTTTTTAAATTACACCAATAATATGAAAATCTATTCCTTACAATAAAATTCTCTAGTCGTAATGATTAGATCTCTGTTACCATGTATTCCATAGTCACAACCGATCCAATTAATTTCATTTTTTATAAAAACATGTCATTATTATTGTTGTTGTTGTTGTTTTTCTTTTCTAATTCTACTTTTTAAATATCCCTTCTACCTTTATCCCCCACATCTCCCCACCCCCTCCCCTTTATATTTTATTCATGAACCCTAGATAAGAGGAACCCAACGACGCACCTCCCTCCTCCTCTGGCCATCTCTCCATCTGATTTATCATAGCATATCCTTTGGTTATAAATCATTCACAATTTCTATCTGAGTATACTCTTTTCATTTTTATTTTAACTCTCTAAATTGTAGATTATGTGAGTCATCTGAACCCTAAAATTATTTCTACTCTGAAATGATTTTCTACTACAATGTATATGTTCATCTCGTTGAATTATTCTTCTCTCCACCACCACGTCCTACCCTACCATTGGTGTCATGATTGTAATCCTAGGATAAAATTTTGATTTTCAGAGCCCTCATCCAGATAAGCCTCATGGAATCAATGGTGTTTTGAAACTACAATCATTTTGTGATCTTCCTTCCCCACTACAATCATCTACAGATCTACCCGACCTAATGATTTCTCTACATGGACAATATACTCATCATCCCCTATGCACTTTAGGTGATCTAATCGATCCATCACTATTCATGATCTCTAATAAATGTTTTCCCCTTACTGACATTTGGTGTTCCCAAATTAATGTTAATGCAAGGTTTACATCCCCATTCTATAGAATTTTTCTAGAAGTTGGGTTTTTCTCAATTTTTTAGTCTCTATGGGTCTTGTTCAGGTCATTAACTATCGCTATTATATGGTTTACTTTCTCTCTATTGTTAGGAATTTTTACCATGGTTTATGATCCAAAATTATTTTTTTATTCTTGATTTCCCATATCTTCCCCTTCTTGGTGTTGGATTCATTATAGTTTTGTTTAATTTTCTAGGAATTTTGAAATAGTTTTAAATTTCTATGATTTTGGTGTGGTGATCTCTGTTTGTGCATTTTTTTAGTTTTTCATTGAGGCTATTCAAAGGTTCATGTTTTTTCTAGTGAGGAAGCCTTGTAAAGACTCACTGCATCGATTGAAATTTGGTCGTCACGTTGGATTCTATGTCTTTTCCATAATGCATTTGGTATTTTGGATCTATAAGTATGCTAATCAGTCTAGGATGTGAGACATCTCACCGAAGTTAAATGCTATTAATGGAAATCTATTGTGATGATTGGAGTTCTTGTTAGATTTTATATACACTGAGTAACTTCTCTTGAATAATTACTACTCTTCAATAACATAGGTTGGTTAAACATATGGTATGTGGATTGAGTGAAATAGTATATTTTATTGGTTATTATGAGTCATATTTATCTGGAGAATTGTTGCATTTATTGGCTAAAATTATGAAATTTCATTAATCCTCATATTTGTGTTAATGTCATGTATACATGAAATATATTTCAGTTCCTTGATAATGAAATTTCACAATGTGTATTCACTACACCATTCATTTTATTTAATAAATTTTTTAGGGGTGTGGGGTGGGAAACCAACTAATGTCTCATTTGGTCTTCACTAGATTTTATAATTTAGAGTTATGTGTCATTCTTAATTTAAATTAGTTACATTATAAATGTTTTTTGGTCACATGATAGGTAATATTCTTATTATTTTTAAATCATGCATTTTTATTTTCATTTGATTTGGTTACTATATTTCTTCTGTTAATGTGTTCATTTGTAATTTTTTTGTAGCCTTTATTTTTACTATTAATTTTTATATTGGTTTCCTAATTGTTTATTATTATATCATGGGTTATATAATTTTTTTAGTAATAATTATATATTATTATTGTGGTTAGGATGGGTAATATTATGGTTTTTGGGGTATATAGTTATATTATCTTATGGTTTTTTCCAGTGGTAATAGTATCATCTTCTTGTGACGAATAGATGATGGTTTTTTCATATGTTATTATTTTTATATCTTACATTTAAATGAAATGTATATTCAAAATGTTTTGTTTGTTTGATAATAAAAATGCTCATGATGGTGCATGTCTATAGTGGACGGAGTGGGGAGAGGTGTTGATTCAAGCATAGAAGGGTGGTCTACTGTAGTCAAAGGGATGATAGTCATGTTGTGCATGTCATTATCCATTATAGAAGATATTATCGCCTTTAATGTTATTGAAATTCCATGATAGTTTCTTTTGATGATTGGGAGAAATGGAATACAAATGAAGTTTCATTGAGTTCCAAGGAAATTATCCTAGTGTTTTAACATGTTTAAAAATGTTTTTAGTATGTATGTTAGAGAATATTCTCTTTTCATGATGTTTGAAAAAGTATTTAAATTATAATAAAACATTTTTTTTCAAATAAATTCTCATTTTGATTGTGTTTTATATAAGAAAAGTTTGTAATTATTATATAATAAATATAATTATAAATTATATATAATCTTCTTAATAAATATAATATAATTTTTTTAAATTATTTATTTAAATACCAATATTTAGAGTATAATTTAAAAGAAAATATTAATTGGTGATATTTTTTGTAAATATTAATAATATTAGAAATGTATTTAATAGTCATATTAATCAACTGCTAATCATTTTTACCAACATATATATTATCTGTTGGTAATATTATAATTCCTAAAGAATCACTTTATCTATCATAATAACATTTAGTGATAGAGTTTTTACCAAAATTTTAGTGATCAGACATTTTTTTGTGTAAAACATTTTACCTACTAAAAAATAAACTTTTACTAAAAAATATACCCATGTTAGAAAAATATCATTATTTTATAGTCGGTATATGAGTATTATTTGGGTGTTTTAGGATCTTTTTTGGGGTTTTAGATTAGTTTAGGTGTTTTAGTATTTTTAGGGGGGTTTGTGTGCTCTAGTGGTTTTTAGGGAATTACATTGGGGGGGTAGGATCATATTGTGGTTTTACTATGTTTTTATAGGGTGATTAGAGTATTTTAATGGTATTCAGGTTTTTGATGGATTACTATAGTTTATAGGGATTTTAGAGAATTTAGTGACTATTTATAGATTTTAGAGATTTTAGCGGATTTAAGGGATTCTTCTAGTATGTATGGAGTTTAGTATATTATTTTTTGGTCATTTTATAAAAACAATTTTGTTATTAGGGTTTAGTGATTATTTTAGGGATTTTTGGATTTTTATGGAATTAGGGGGTCTTTTATTTTATTTAGTGACTTTTGGGTGTTTAAATATTTCTAATGTTTTTAAATTTTTTCAGGTTATTTTACATTTTTTAAATTTTTTATGGGTTTTAGGGCCTTTTAATAGTTTTAGGGTCCTTAGTTTCTTTTAGAGAGTTTTAGGGTTTTGAGGGTCAATTAGGGGTTTACTAGTTTTTAGATAATTTAAGGGTCTTATGGGGTTTAAAGGTGTTTTAGGGTCGTTTATGGGTTAAAGGTATATGGTTTACTGTTCTGGGTGTAGGGATTTTTAGTTAAGCTGTAGGGTTTAGGTTTTGAGATATATTTTTTTAGGTTTAGGGTGTAGGGTATATGGTTTAATGTGTATGGTTTAGGGTGTAGGATTTAGGGTCTAGGGTTTAGGTTTAGGTTGTAGAGTTCAGGGTTAATGTTATATGGTATAGGTTTTGGGGTGTGGTTTATATATTTTAGGGTGTATGGTATAGGTTTTAGGGTGTAGGGTATATGGTTTTAGGTATAGGGTTTATGGTATAGGGTTTAGGTTGTTTGGTTTAAGGTTTAGGGTGTGGGTTATTGGGTTTAGCGCGACAGGTTTAGGATATACAATGTATGGTATTAGATTCTGGGTGTAGGTTGAGGGGAATAGGGTTTAGGTTACAGGTTTTATGGTGTAGGTTATAAGGTTTAGGGTGTAGGGTTTAGAGTTTACGATTTATGTTATAGGGTATACGATACAGGGTATATAGTTCTGGTTGTTGGATTTAACATTTAGGCTGTAGTGTATATGGTTTAGGGTTTATAGATAAGGTTTTACTATGTAGCATATATGGTATGTGGTGTAGGGTTTAGGTTCTAGTGTATAAGCTTTATGTCATAGCTTTTAATGCTTAGGGTGTAGGGTATAATGTTTTGGGTGTTTGGTATAGTGTTTCGGGTGTAGGGAATAGTTCTTAGGGTGTATGGTTTAGGATTTGGGGTGTAGGGTGTAGGGTTTAGAGTGTAGAGTTTGGGGTTTTGAGTGTAGGGTATTAGGTTTTTGTTCTAGGGTTACTGTTTTGGGTTTAGGATTTAGGATTTGGGGATTAGGGCGTATGGTTTTAGGTTTTGGATATTGGGTATAAGATTTAGGGTGTAGGGTGTATGGCATGTGGTTTAGGGTGTGAGGTTTTTGGTTTTGGGTGTAGGACTAAGATAGTAGGGAATATTGTTTTGGGTGATGTGTATAGGGTTTAGGGTGTACGGTTTTGGTTTTAGTTTGGAGGGTATAGTGTTCATGGTGTAGGGTTTGGGGTGTTGGGAGAAGGGTATAGGGATTATGGTTTAATGTTTAGGGTTTTGGGTGAATGGTTTACAACCTTGTTTATAGGGTTTGAGGTTTCGTGTGTACTTTATTGGTTTTATGGTGTAGCGTTCTTGTTATAGGGATTTGAGTTTTGAGTTTTGGGTTTCATTAGTAGGGTATATGGTTTAGTGTTTAGGGTTATGGGTGTAGGATATGGGGTTTAAGGTGTTCAGTTTTGGTTTTAGGGTGTTGGGTCTATGGTTTATGGGGTGGGGTTTATGATTTAGGATCTATGGTATAGGTTTAGGGTTCCTTAAGTCCTTTTTAGTGTTTGTTGGTGATTTTTATTTCATTTTTTAGGGTTTTAAATGTTTTTCCGAGTTGGTAAAATTTTTAGGTGTTTATGGTTTTAAGAGTTGTTTTGGGCTTTAGGGTGTTTTAGGGGTTTAGGTACCTTTGGGGGTTTAAGTATTTTTTTGTATTTTTTATGGTTTTGGGGTATTTTTATTGTTCTTGAAGGTTTTCCTGGGGTTTTAGGTTTTTATTATGGGGTGTTATAGTTTCATTTATTTTTTATAGTTTTTTAGTGTATATGTATTTTTATAGTTTTTAATTTTTTTTAATTTTTAAGGTTTTTTAAGTTCTTATGTTTTGGATTTAGTGTTTAATTTTTATGGTATAATGGTTAGGGTAAAGGTTATAAGGTTTAATGGGTATGTTATATGGTCTATGTTATAATGTTTAGGGTTGGGGTGTAGGGTTCAGGGTTGAGTGTGTATGGTATAGGGTTTAGGGTGAATGTTTTTGGGTGCATGGGTTAGCATATTGGGTTTAGCGTGCATGATTTATGGTTTAGGGTATAGGGTATAGGGTCTTCTGTGTAGGGTTTATGGTTTTAGGTTGTTAGGTATAAAGTCTATCAAGTAGGTATTGGGTTTAGTTATAGGGTTCAGTGTATAAGGAGTATGGTTTAGGGGATAGGGTGTAGGGTATTGGTTTAAGGGTGTAGGTTCTAGTTATAGGTTGTAGGATATCATGTTTAGGGTGTAGTGTTTTTTGTATTAAGTGTATGGTTTAGGGTCTATAGATTACGGTGAATGGTTTAAGTGTTAGTGTGCATGGTTTAGGGTTTATATAGTAGGGTTTGTATTAATTTTTTTTGTTTTTATGGTTTTTTAGGATTTAGTGGGTTTTGTGTTTTTATGGGGGTGTACATGTTTTTAATGGATTTTAGGGTTCTTGGTATTTTATGGGTTCTGTGTTTTTTAGGATTTTCTGTTTTCTTATATTTTGAATATTAATTTCAGTTATTAGGGGTTTTAGAGTTTTTTCTAGGCTTTTTATTGTTTTTTTCGTTTTTAATGTATCAGTATTTTTTTTATTTTTCTACTTTTTAGGATGTTTAATTATCTTATTAGTTTTTTCTTGGGTTTTAGGGTTTCCTTTATGTTTTTAGGTCATTTCATCGGTTTTAAGGTTTTATGGGTTTTATGGATATTAAGGATTTTTGGATTTTATTAGGCTTTTAGGATTTTGTGTATTTTAGTATTTTTTAGGTTTTAGGGCATTTCTAAGTCATTAGGGGGGATTTTGGTTTTTTTTATGTTTTATTGTTTTTTTTATTTTCTGAATCTTTACTGGTTTTAGTTTTTTAATGGTTTTATGGATTTTTGGATTTTTATTCTTTTTAGGGCCTTCAAGGTTTTTAGAGTCATTTTGGGGTTTTTAGGTTTTTAATGCTTTTATCATTTTTAGGATTTCATGTATTAATGGTTTTAGGGGTATTTTAGGCGTTTATATGATTTTTATGTTTTTTTGGGGTTTTAGTTTTTTGGAACATTTAAATATTTAGGGACTTCTAGGGGTTTTAGGGGTTTTAGGGTATTTTTTGGGCTTTGGAGTTTTGGAGGGGTTTTAGGGGTTTTATTGGTTTAATGGTTTTTAGGAGTTATATGGTGTTATTGGGGTTTGTTTGTTTTCCAGGTTTTAAATGTTTTTTAATATTATTACGGTTTTAAAGGATTAAGTAGTTTTTTTTAGTTTTCAACATTTTCTCAATGTTTTTGTTTTTAAGGGTTTTATGAGTTTTAGAGTAATTTTACGGTTTCTAGGGGTTTTAAGGGCATTTTAGGGTTTTTAAGTATTTATTGGTTTTTTTGATGGGGTTTAGTGGGTTTTAAGATTTTTTTTGTTTTTATGTGATTTAGGGGTTTTACGTGTTTATGTTGGTCTTAGGGGTTTTGGTAGTTCTTTATATGTCTGTGGGTTTACTAAAAAATATAGGGTTATTTGGGTTTTAATGTTTTTTTGGTTTTTAGGTATTCTAGGGATTTTTAGGTGTTTAATGGTTTTATGGGTTTTATAATTATTTAGTGGATTTTTTAATTTTTAGTGACTTTTGGAGGAATTTAGTGTCTTTAGATGTTTTTATTATTTTTAAGATATTTTAAATGTTTTTTTGGTATTTATAGTGTTATGAAATTTTAGGTGGTTTTAAGGGTTTTAGAGGATTTTAAAGGTTTTTATGTGGGTTTTGGTGTCTTAAGTTTCTTTTAGGGGTTTCTTAGTTTCTAGGGCCTTTTAGGAGTTTTATACATTTTTATCGAACTATAGGATTCATTTATCATTTTAGGGATTTGGGGGAGTTTTAGGGGGTTAAAGGGTTTTTAGGGGTTTTATGTTATTCATTTTTTTAGTGTTTTCATGGTTTGTTAGGGTTTCTAGTTTTCTTATGGTTTTAATAGTTTTTGGGTTCTTTTAATATTTTTAGGTTCATTTACAGTTTTTTTTTGTTTTTAGGGTCGTTTATGGTTTTGAGTGGTTTTAGAGGTTTAAATGGATTTTTAGTGTTTTAAGGATTTTTATGGCCTTTTTGGGCTGTTTTGGGGGATTAGGGTCTTTTAATGGTGTAAGGGGTTTTATAGATATTTTTTGTATTTTTAGTGTTTTAGTATTATATTGGGGTTTTTAGTGTATTTTAGTGTTTTAAAATTTTTAGGGCTCTTTTGGGTTTTTTGGCCCCCTTTTGGTTTTTTGGGTCATATGGTTCCATTAGAGTATTAAGGGTTTTAGTAATATTTATATTCTTTTAGGGTTTTTAGTGTTTTTAGGGTGTTTTGGGGTATTTATGGTCTTTTCGTGTTTTTATGGGTTTAAGGTTCTTTTATGTTTGTTTATGGTTTTAGAGTCTTTTATGGTTTTATTTTTATTTTGTGGTCTTCTAGGGTTTTTAGGGTCTTCTGGTGTCTTTAGGGTTTTTAGTGTTTTAAGGACTTTTTGGGGTTTCAGGGTCAACTATTGTATTTTGTGTTTTAGGGTATTTTTGGGTTTTATGGTTTTTATAGTTTTCAGGGGGTTTTAGGGGTCCGAGGCTTTTACAGATTTTAGTAGATTTAGAGTTTTTTATATTATTTTAAGGCCCTTCTTGGTTTAATGGGTTTTTAGGGTTTTTAGGGTGTTTTAGAAGTTCTGGGGTTTTTTTGTTTTAGTGTTTTTAAGGTTTTTAGGGGTTTTTAGGTTTCTATGTGGTTTTTATGGTTTTTTTATTTTTATGGTTTTTTGGATTTTTAGGGTTCATATGGACTTTAATGTTTTTATGGTTCATTGGGGATTTTAAAATTTATGGGTTGTTATGATTTTCGGGGTTCTTAGGGTTTATAGGGTTTCAGGTTCTAATAGGTTTTTTTGGGTTTAGGGGGTTTTATTTATTTTATGGCTTTCAAGGATTTCACTATTTTTATGGTTTTAGTGGTTTATGTTTTTTTTTGGTTTTATTAAGTGTTTGAAGGAACATTTATAGATTTTAGGGTTTTTAGCATTATTTGTGTTTTCCATATTTTTAGCTATTTTAATTGTTTTTAGTGATATTTTGTGTTTTTATGTTATTCACAGAGTTTCATGGGTTCTAGTGTGTTTTTATTGTTTTTTAAAATTTTATAGTTATTTTTAAGTTAATTGGGATCTTAAGAGACTTTATATAATTTTAGGGCTTTTGGGGAATTAACAGTTTTTAGAAATTCTATATGTTTCTCAGTTTTAGGGTCTTTTAGTAATTTTTAGTGTTTTTAGTGTGTCTTAGGCATTTTATGTTGTTTAATGGATTTAGGGTTTTACACGGAAGTTTTCGGTATTTATGGTTTTACTATTTTCATTGGAAATTTCATTTTTTTTGAGTTTTTAGGGGTTTTATGTTTTTTATGGTTTTATTATTTGGTTATTAGATTTTTAAGTGGTTTTTGTATTTTTTAAGAGGTTTAAAAGTTTTTTAGAGGTTTCTTGGTTTTTTCATTTTGTATTAGGGGTTTTAGATGTGTTATAATCATTATGTTTATTTACAGTTTTTCGGGTATTTTATTGTTGTTTGGTTTTTAGGGTTTTTGGGGGTTTTTGGTTTTATTGTTTGTTTAATAGGTCTAGGGACTTTTATATTTTTGGGGGTGTTTTTGGTATTTTACTATTTGAAGGGTTTTAGGGCTTTTAGGTGTAGTGTAGCTTTCATGGTTTTATACATTTTAATGGTTTTGGGTTTTTTTTGGGTTTTTAGACATATTATGGGTTTAGGGGTTTAAAGGTGTACAGGTTTGTATGGTTTATTTTGGGTTTTAGGGTATTCAGTTATTTTTAAGGGTTTTACGTTTTTAAGGTTTTTTTGGGATTAATTAGGTTTGTCTCGGTTTTTAGGGGTTTTTTATTGGTTTTTGTCTTTTTATGTTATTTAAGGGTTTTAATGGGTTTTACGGGGTTTTAAAGGTTTATAATGGTCTTTTACTTTTTTGAAATGTTTGTAGGGTTTTTAGGTTTTGTGGGTTATTATGGATTTTTAGTATTTTTTGGGGTTTTAAGGTATTTTAGGGTTGTTTTAGGCTCTATGTTTTTAGTAGTTTAATGGTATTTTATCTTTTTTGGGGATTTTTGCTTTGTTTTTTGTTTTTCAGGTTTTTTGGGTTTTATAGAGGGTATTAATGGGTTTAATAGTTTTTTATGTTTTTATGGTATCTGAGGGGGTTTTAGTATTTATAAGAACTTTTATTTTTTTATGGATTTTTAGGTATTTTTGGATTTATGGAAATATAGGGTTTTATGGCATTACGGTTTTAAGGGTCATTTAGGGTTTTTAGGGGTTTTATGTTTTTATGGTTTTATTTTTTATTAGTGTTTTAGGGGTTTTAGGGATATTTATGGTGGGGTGGGGGATTTTAATGTTTTTTGGAATTTTTTGAATTTAAGGGATTTTTCTCCATTTATGGTCTTCTTTTGGGTTTTGTGATTTTAGGGGAGATTTAGGGGTTTTATGTGTTTTAATAATGTTTTATGGGATTCTAGGACATTTAGGTGTTTTTAGGATTTTTTTTGTTTATGTTATTTAATATTCATTTTTGTTTTACTATCTTCTATGGGGGTTTTTTGGTTTTCTCGGGGGTGTAAATTTTTTATGTCTTTTTTCAGTGTATATGTTTTTAGTGGTTTTTAGATTTCATGTTTTTTATTGTTTTTGTTATTTTTTTGGGTTCTTAATTTTTTTTTGTGTTTTAGGTATTTTAAAGGGTTTTATGGTATTTTGGGTTTTTTTCGGGCAATTATTATGGCTTTTAGCATCTTTTAAGGTTTTTTTAGATTTTTATTGGGTTTTGGGTGTTTTCTGGTTTTTTTGTGTATTAGGGATGTTTCAGGGAATTAATATTTTTAGTGAATTTATGGGTTTATGGTGTTTTTAGTATCTTATAGGAATTTTAGGTTATTTTAAGGGTTATGTTGGGGTTTTATGTGTCTTATAAGGGTTTGGATTTTAAGGATCATTTATGGTGTTTAGAAAAAAAATTTGGTGTTTTTCGGTATAACATGTATTTTAGGGTGTTTTTTTTGGGTTTTATGGATTTTTTATTATTTTAGGGTTATTTTTATTTATTCTAGGATTTTTTAGGGGGCTTAGGTGTTTAGGGGTTTTAGGGATTTTAGTTAATTTTAGGGTTTTTATGTTTTTAAGGAAACTAAATACTTTTTAGGGTATTTTATGTTTCATAAGCATTTTAGGGTATTTTAGATGGTTTTAGGGGTTTTAGGGTCTTTTAGGGGTTTTGGGGTTTTTCTGATTCTTTTGGGGGATTAATAGATATTCATGTATTTCAGGGTTTTAAGTGGTTTCTGGGTTTTTTAGTTTTTTTAGGGGTTTAATGTATAGGGTTTAGTGTTTAGGGTGTAAGGTTTTGAGTATAAACTCTAGGGTTTAGGTCTTTATGGTATATATTTAATGTTTTTTGTGTAGTTTACAGGGTTTAGGGGGTAGGGTATAGGGTTTCATGATTTGATTTTTGGGTGTAGGGTATAGGGTTTTGGTTCTAGGCTTTAGGGTTTATGTTTAATGGAATATAGTACATGGATTAGTGTGTAGGTATACATTATAGGGTGTAGGGTATATGGTATAGTGTGTATGGTATGGGGTTTTAGGTTTAGTGTTTAAGGTATAGGGTATAGTGTTCTGGGTGTCGGGGTTTAGGGCGTAGGGTGTTTGGTTTATAGTATAAGGTGTATAGTATAGTGTTTATGGTGTAGGATCTTCTATTTAGGGTGTAGGGAATAGGGTTTAGGGTGTAGGGTATATGCTTTAGGGTGTAGGTTATAGGGTTTATGGTGTCATGTTTATGGATTAGGTTATAGGGTTTTTTAATTATAGTGTACAATATTGGGTTTAGGGTGTAGTGTTTAGTGTTTAGGGTGTAGGATATAAGGTTTATTCTATTGAGTATATGGTATAGGGTTTAGTGATTATGGATTAATGTGTATGGTGTAGGTTTTATGGTGTAGGATTTCGGGTTTAGAGTCTAGGGTATGGGGATTAGTGTTTGTAGTTTAGGGGTTATGGTGTGTGTTATAGGATTCAAAGTGCATGGTTTATGGATTATGAAGAAGGGTATCAGGTTTATGGTGTGGGGTTTAGGGTTTGGGGCTTGGGGTTTGGGTTGTAAGGTTTAGGGTGTTGGGTATAACGTTTATGGTGTCAGTTTTGGAGTTTATGGAATAGGGTTTAGGGTGAAGGGTGTAAGTTTTAGGGTGTAGGGTTTATGGTGTAGATTATAGGGTTTATGATGATAGGTATAGGGGTTAGGGGGTATGGTTCTGGGTTTAGGGTGGTGGTTTTAGGGTTTAGGGTATATGGTTAAAGGAGTAGGGTCTATGGTATTGGGTTAAGTGTGTAAGGTCACGGGTTATGGGGGCAAGATATACAGGGTAGAGTATCGGTTTTTTGGTTTTGGGTGAGAGGTAGAAGGATTATGTTGTAGGGTTTAGATTGTACTATTTAGGAATTAGGGTTTAGGGTATAGGGTGTAGGGTTTATGGTTTATGGTTTATGGTATATTCTTTAGTGAGTAGGGTTTAGAATGTATTGTATCTGGTTTTGGATGTAACATTTTTGGTTTATGGTGTATGGTTAAGGGTTTAGGTTTTAGGTTGTAGGGTTTAGGATGTGGTGTTTATGTTTTTGTTTATAGGGAATAGTCTTTAGGGTGCAGGGACATAAAATCCATAAACACCACAATATTATAAGACACCAAAAAACCAAAAAACCCCTAAAATACCTAAAACACTAAATTCGTTAAAATCATTTAAACTGGCCTAACCACCATTAAAACACGAAACTCCCTAAAAATATATATTAACCCTTAAAACCGGCCAAATCACTAAAATTTCTAAAACCCCAAAAAACCCAAAAAAATAAATAACCCGAAACCAGTAAAAAACTCTCAAAAACCCAAAATAACCCCAAAACTCAAGAAAAACCCTTAAATACACTAAAACCTAAAAACCCACTAAAGAATCCTATAACCCTATGAAACTATAAAATCCCTTAAAAACATCAAACCAAAAAAACCCAAAAATCACTTAAAAATCATAACAAACCCTTTAATCCCCTAAAAACCCAAAAAAACACTATAAAACCAAAAAAAACCTAAAAAATGTAAGAACCCCTAAACACATACAGGCCATAAAACCATAGAAACACCAAAAATCCTATAAATCCTAGAAAACCCCTAAAACCCTTAATAATATCTGGAACTATATATCCTACACCATAAAAGCTAAACCCTATACCCTGGAACCTAAACCCAAAATCCAAATCCTGAAACCCTATAGCCTAAGCTCGAAACTCTACACTCTAAACCCTAAACACTAAACCCAGTACCCTTTTCCCTAAACCCTTTAACTGAAAACCTATACACAAAACCATGTCTTAAAAACCTACACCCTAAACTATTTACCACACACCCTAACCCCTAAACCCTAGACTTGAACCCATATACCCTATACCCTACACCCTCAACACTAAACTTGGCTCATTAAACCATTTACCCCACACCCTAAACCCTAAGTCATAAACCCTATAACCATCATACTAAACCCGAAACCCTACACCCTAGTCTCTATAAGCTACACACTAAACCCTAACTGATGCACCCTAAACTCTATATCATTCACCATAAACCCTATACCCCACACCATAAAACCTATATCCTAAACCCAAAACACTAAACACTTTACCATAACCTCTACTTCATAAACCCTATACCCTACAACCCAATCCATAAAATATAAACCCTATACCATACAACCTAAACCTAGCAACCTAAACCTTATACCCCACACCATAAACCATATATCGTACCTCCTAAACCCAAAACACTAAACACTACACCCTGAACCCTACACCCTAAACCCTAAACCATACACCGTAAACCCTATATCTTAAAGCTGAAACCCCAAACCCTAAACCATGAACCCTATACCATACACAGTAAACCCTATGCCTAAAACCATATACCATACACCCGAGACCCTAAACCGTACACTATAAACCTTATACCATACAAACTAAAACATATTCCCTACACTGTTAAACTTATACCCTACAACATAATACCTAAACCATACACCCTAAACCGTGTAGCCTACACACTAAACCTTATACTATACACCCTAAACCCTATATTATTAACCCTAAAACCTAAACCAAACTCCCTAAACCTTATTCACTATAACTTTAACCATAAAACCAACACCCTAAACCCAATACCCAACACTATAAACACTATACCCTCCACCCAAAACGCTAAACCTATATCATTAACCCCACATCCTATACTCTATAACAAACTCCAAAAACCCCAAACCCACAATGTAGACCACTTTAACCTATACAATTTACCCTAAACCCTATAACAAAAAACATAAACACAATACACAACACCCTTAACCATATAAAAACTCCCTAAACCATATACCCTACACCTAAAACCCCATAACCTACACCACAGACACTAATATGCAATCCCTAAAAACCCAAAAAAAATTCAGAAAACTTTTTAAATACCCCGAAAACCCTTTAAACCCCATAAAAAACAAAAAAAAACGTTAGAACCACTAAAAAACTAAAAATCCAATAAAATCACATAAAACAATAAAATACTCTAGACTCCCTAAAATACAATAGTACCCTTAAATAGCCTTCAAACCTAAGAAATCCCTAAGAAAACACTAAAACCCTAAAAAAACAATGAAATCCCATCAAAACTTTGACATGCTAAAAACCATGAAAACCCAATAAACCGTTTAAAACCCCTGAAAAACTAAAATCATAAAAACACCAAATCCCCCAAAAACAATCAAAACCCTTAAAATAAATAAAAAAACGCTAAAAAATATGATGATACCTAATCAACATAAAAATCCCTAAAAATCCTACAAACCTACAAAACTATAACAACCCCTAAAAACCCCAAAAAATTCAAAAAAATGAAGGATAACTCAATAAAACTCAAAACCAAGAAACCCCAAAAACCCAAAAATACCATAAAAAATCATAAAATTCCATAGAAGTCCCATAAAACACCTTTAATCCATTGAAAACATAAAAACCCTTCAAACCCAATAAACACATAAAAACATAAAATCATTAGAAATAGAAAAAACCACAATAATTGAAAAAAACCCAAAAAATAAAGAAATAACAAATTAAAAAAACCATGAAACCATAAAAACCTAAAAAACCAAAAAACCCTAAAAATACTAAAAACCATTGAAACCCCAGAAACCCTTAAACTCATAAAAAAGTAAAATACATTAAAACCTTGAAAACGACTTAATACACTTAAAACACTAAAAACCCAAATTAATACTAAAAACAATAATTCCATAAAATATCTAAAATAACCTTTTAAACCCATAAAATACCATTCAAACCCTTAGACACTATATACGGATAAAATTCTAAAAACCTAAAAAGCAAAAAATCCACGAAACCCCCAAAAACACCTTAATCCCGAAAAAACAAATACCCCCCTAACATATTAAAAAATTCAAAAAAACCAATAAACCCTTAGATTTCCCTAAAATACCCAAAATCACTAAAAACTATAAAAACCCTAAAACCATAAAATGCATAAAAACATAAAAAAAATCAAGAAAAACCCAAAAATCGTAAAATAATAAAGGAAAAGAAACGCCAAAAATCCTAAAAAACCATATATATCATTAATCAATAAAACCATTAATACCCAAAAAATATTAATACCCTAAAACCCCTTAAAAATAATAAAACCCATAAAACCCATAAAATCCAAAAAACCCACAAAAACTCTAAAACCCTACAAAAGTCCTTAAACCCCCTAAAAGACCCTAAATACCTAAAACCATTTAAGCCCCCAAAAACTGCTAAAATACC
The DNA here is from genome assembly GCA_963277665.1 of Viscum album. NCBI lineage: Eukaryota > Viridiplantae > Streptophyta > Magnoliopsida > Santalales > Viscaceae > Viscum > Viscum album. The sequence goes on from CAUJRU010001760.1 coordinate 18,405, forward strand.
CTAAAAATCTTGAATCCCCTAATATACTATAAAAACATAAATGACACTAAAAAAATTTAACTTCAAAAACCCAAAAAAAGTCTGTAAAAACCATAAAAACCAAAAAGGACCCTAAAACCCAAAAGGCCCAAAAACTCCTAAGGGCTCTAAATACCTATAAAACACTAAAAGACCGTAAAACCCCAAAGAGCCCTAAATAACATCGAATCCCCTAAAAACCGTAGTGGACCATAAAAATCATAAATAACCCATAAATAACCTTAACACCCCTAGAATCCAAAAAAGACCATGAAACCACAAAAACCCTAAAAACCCTAACGAAACAAAAAAACACAATACGATCCCAAAAAATGCCAAAAACATCCATAAACTATAAAAGAACCCAAAAAACCTGAAATAACTGGACCCTAAAACCATTTGAAATTATAAAATAACCAAAACATTGAAATACCTAAATATACTAAAAATGATAATTGACCCTAAAAACCAAAAAACATGAAAAAAAACAACAAAACACTAAGAATCCCAAAATACCCCAATCCCATTAATACTATTAAATAAACTATAAAAATCAGAAAATCCATAAAAATAAAAACAAAACCACAAAAACCCAAAAAACCCAAAAAACCTAAAAACATAATAAATCCCAAATACCTCTAAACACCCAAAATCCGTAAGAACCAAAAAAAATTATCACATCCCAAAGAATCCAAGAGTAACCCTAAAAACCTAAAACCGCTAAAACTGAATAAAATATTAATTCATCGAAACACCTGAAAACCCATAAAAACCCTAAAACGTGTAATATCCCCTAAAAGACCTAAACCCATAAAACCTAGAAATCCAAAATAACTCTAAAACCCCATACAACATTATAATCCCCTAAATCCCATCAAAAATATAAATCCCAATAAAACACAAAAATCCCCATAAAGCCCTAAAAACCAAAAAACCCAAAAATCCTAAAACTCCCCAAAACCAAATAACCCTAAATCCCCCAAAAGACCGAAATTACTAAAAACATAAAATCATAAACACACTAAAATCCCTAAAACCCCATAAAATGATAAAAACACCTAAACATCCCTAAAAACAAAAAATCCCTAAAAATTCGTAAAAATACAAAAAACCACCTAAAACTCCAAAGAATAGTTAAAAATATTTAAAACCACAAAATAAACCCAACCCCTAGAAAAACATAAAAACCCGTATATCCCAAAAAACCAAAAAACCCACTACAAACCCTAAAATCTCCAAAAACACGAAAAACAAAAAAAATCCTAAAAACTCTAAATTCAGTAATAATTATCAAAAAAAGATTATTCCCCTAAACCACTAAAAACCCTAAGAACCCTAGGAAACCATAAATCCATAAAAACCCACCTGAAAATACCATTAAAACCCTCAAACCCAATAAAAACCATAAAATCACTAGAATTATACTAAAAGTCCAAAAATACCTCATAACCCTAAAACCCCTAAAAACCTAAAATCTCATTAGAGGTCAAAATAAAAAAAATCCCATAAACCCCCCCAAAGAATAAAAAATAAACCAAAAAATCCCAAAAACCAAAAAAACCCCAAAAAATAGCAACATTTCCTAAATACTCATAAAATAAGAAAAACCATAAAAACTGAAAAACAAAAAAAAAACCCTAAAAAACCTAAAAACCCAAAACTTCAAAAAGACCCCAAACCCCCTAAAACACATAAAGGACTAAGCCTTATTAACACCCAAATATCCAAAACACCTTTTAAACCCTAAAACCCCAATACAAAGCTAAAAACCCTAAAACACATTAATCACCTAAAAACCATAAAACCCATAAAAACCAAAAACACATTAAAAAACTATAAAGAAACATATATCCCATAAAACATAAAAAATAATAAGAACCTAAATAAACCCAAAAAACCCCCAAAAAACTCTGGAAACCCCAAGAAACCATAAAAACAATAAAAAATTAAAAAACTCTAAAACCCATTTTAAAATATAATAAATATAAAAAACATAATAAACATTCAAATCCCAAGAACCAATTAAAAACCATAAACCAACTTAAAATCCATAAAAAAGTAAACCATATAAAACCTAATAATCCTTAAAAACATTAAAAACCAATAATATACCCTAAAACACCTAAAAATTACTAAAACATATTATAGTACCTAAATGACCCAAATGACCTAAAAACCCTAAAACACCATATAAACCATAAAAATCCTAAAACCCCTAAACATTATAAAATCCCCTAAAATCCATAAATACACGAAAAATCATATAACCCCCCAAAACCCATAAAACACATTAAAATACTAAGAAAACATAAAAATCCATAAAAAAATCATAATAGACCATAAGAACCTAATACACTAAAAAACTATAAAAGAATAGAAATTCCTAATATACTCTAAATAGCCTTATAATACCCTAAAAAACCCTAAAATAACCTAAACACTCCCAAAACATTAAAAATTATAGAAACCAAAAATAACCAAAACCATTAAGAACACCAAGAAACCCTAAAAATAATAAAACCTGTAAAAACCTAAAATATTCCTAAAAATCCTAAAACCCTAAAAACCCAAAAAATCTGAAAATCCAGAAAAACACATACAATACATAAAATACATAAAACCACAAAAAAATTAAAACCCTAAAAATCATAAATACTATTTCAACCCTTAAAACCCCAAAAAAACATTGAAACCCATAAAAACTGTAGAAATACTTAAAAACCGTAAAACCCCTTAAACCAAAAAAACCATAAAGTTCCTAAAAATACATAAAACCCCTGAAATATCCTAAAATACACAACGATCCAAAAAACCCATAATAAATTTTAAAATTCCAAAATTACCCCAAATATCCTAAAAACCATGAGATACAAAAAAAATAAAAAACAATAAAAACACTATAACCCAAAAAAATATTGAAAACAAATTAAAAATCCTAAAAATCATAAAATACCTAATTACCCTAGAAAACTTGTAACTTTTAAACACCCACTAAAACCCAAAAAACTATAAAAAAAATAACAACTCTAAATCCCTAAAACTCCTTAAAACCCTAAAACAATCTAAAACCCCATGAAACCAAAAAACCCATAAATAACCTCAAAACACTAAAACCCTATGAAACAAAAAAAACATTAAAAAACTATAATACCAACCCCCCCCCCCCACCTAAGCTAAAAAAACCAAAGGGCGTTATAAACCCAGAGGGACCCAAAAACCATAAAACCTAAACTAACCAAAATACCTAAAACCCCTACAACCCTAATATCATATAATCCCCATGAAAACCAAAATAGATCTCAAAAACACTAAAAAATATATAAATGACAATAAAACCCCAAAAAACAAAAATCTATTAGAACCTAAAAGAAACTAAACTCCCTAAAACCAGTTAAAAATTTAAAATATCAAAAAATTAATAAAATCTATAAAAACCTAAAGAGAAACTATAAACACTAAAAACCCAATATAATCCTCAAAAACAATAAAAACCTAAAAAACAAAAAACAAATAAATATAATAAAAACCCTAGAAACAATAAAACCTTATAAAGACCATGGAAACCCTTTAAAACACATAAAACACTTTATTGATTATGAATGCTTTTAGTGTTTTTTTGAGTTTCAGGGGTTTTATGGTTTTAGTAGTTTGTATGGTTTTAGGGATTTATGTGGTTTTTGTGGGATCTTCCGTATTTTAGGTTTTTAGTATTTTAGGGAATTTTTATCAATTTTTTAAAAGGGTTTTAGGGATTTTATGTTCTTTTAGGATCCCATTAATAGTTTTTAGGGTTATTTTACGGGTCTTAGGGTTTTTTAGGGGTTTTAAGTCCATTTTCGGATTTTTTTTTATTTTATGTTTTATGTTTTTTACTTTTTTAGGTTATTGTAGAGGTTTTTAGGTGTTTTTGGTGTTTTAGGGATTGTTAAGATGTTATAGGTGTTTTTAGTGTATTTTATGTTTTTGGGTGTGTTTTAGGGTTTTATGTGTTTTTATATTTTTATGGATTTTTTTTTATTTTTAGAATTTTATGGTTTTAAAATTATTATATAATTTTAGCGAGTTTTGGAGTTTCAATGTTATTTAAGGTCCATTAGTGGTTTTTGAGTTTTATGGTACTTTATGGGGTTTAGGGTCTTTAGTGGTTCAACTTATTTTAGGGGTTTTTTATAAATTTAAGGTTTTTTGGGGTTCTAGGATTTTATGGGTTATTATTGGTTTTAATGGTCGTAGGGATTTCAATGGATTGTTAGGATTTTAGGTATTTTTAGTTTCTATGGAGGTTTTATGGGTTTTAAGGCGATTTAGGATTAATTTATGGTTTTTTTATTTTTATAGTTTTTAGAGTTTTTATGGTCTTTAGGGCATTCAATGGTAATTTAGTGCTTTAAAGAAAATTAACAGGTTTTTATGGTTTTATAGATTTTTATGATTTTTATGGGTTTAGTGTCTTTATGGGTTTTTAGTGGTTAGTAGATGTTTTATTTTGTTTGACTTATTAGAGTTTTTTGGTTTATACTATTTTTATGGTATTTTAGGGGTTTTTAATGTTGTTATGGCATGGAAGGCTCAGGGCCAGGCTATTCTTGACCACCCAAAATTTATTAGAAAAAATAAATAGCATAAAAGGGAGGGGAAGGGTCAATCAACCCACACAAAACACCTTAGACACCCCCAAAAAAACAAAAAGTCCCCAACAAACATAAAAGAAACACAAAACCAGAAAATGCAGAAAGACAGAAGCATCTCCAACATCATTACGTAGCGTAACAGCAAGAAAAATATCATAGCACCATTTTCATCATCCATCACTTCATTGTTAATAAAATCAACCACCAGAATCACAGAACCACTAGAACAAAATCATATGGCTCACCTTCTCCACCCCATAGCGAAGCAACAACCATCACCAAATACCAGCATCTTTCATTACATACCATCCACGAGACGTTCATCGCTGGGAAACATATATTCTAGTGGCCCTCACTTTCTATCCAATCATATTATATCATTTGACACCTAGTAGCACATCTAGGAACACATATTTTTTCACCCAAAGGCAAGACAACATCCTGCACCACTCAACAAAACCAATATCTAGCATCCACAATAATTCACAATCAAATCAGCGACAACATAGAAGACCAAATTATAAAATAGCAACCATAACACATCACAACATAGTGATCCATCTGTGAACAACATGAAGGGAAACCAACACCCTTTCCCAAAACCCATCGACAACAGCCAAAGTCAAGATAACATCTAGATCCACTCAACAGAACCAATATCCTGCATCCATAACGATTCACAACCAAACCAGCCACAAAACAGAAAACCAAAGTCCAATATAGTATCCATGACACAAACCAACTTAATGAGCCCTTCATAAACAACATTAAATAGATCCAAAAGAATGAAACTAGAAGTATGAACCTGCATCTTCTGTACAAACCGATGCCAAGCAAGACTCATTTGCGCCTCCTACATCTATTGAGAAAATAAAAATATTGCATCACGACATCAAAAATCATTCACCAAAATCTATCACAATGTCGGGAAATCCACCAAGAAACACCCATCCCCATATCAATTCCGCCAACCCTCACCTCTCTGTGACATCTCACAATCTGCCTAAATCCGAGTAGCACAAGAAGTGGTGACACTGCCAGAAAACTAGATCTAACCTCACCATTGAGAAAAGGGAGCCCTACTGACGAGGAGTCCCATCAATTATTTAGTTGACCAAAGATTATGATACGGAAGATAAGTCATCGACTCTAGAAAAAAACGCACAAAAGAGCACTCTACATCCTTGCTAAATTCGGGCCATTAAGCCGCATGATTCAGGCCATGCCGACACCACCATTTCCCAAATAAGGCCACTAGAGCCCTTCTTTACTAATAATCTACCTCATCTCACACCTAAGGTTTTTAAGGGTTTTATGATTTTTTAATATTTTACGGTTTATTGTGATTAGGGGTCATTTTAGGGTTTTATGGCCTTTTTATAACTATTAAAAGTTTTTTGGGTTTTATTTAGGATCTTATGGGTTTTAGGGGTATAATTGTATTTAGTGTATTTGAGGATTTGTAAGGTTTTATACGAATTTTATCATATTTTAATGTTCATTTATGGTTCATATCTCTTTTATAAATTTTTAGGGGGTTTTACTATATTTCATGTATTTAGTGTTTTAGGGGTTTTCGGTTCATTTAATATTTTTAGGGGTGATGGGGAGATGGGGTTTTAGGAATTTTGTATTAATTATGGATTATTTAGTGCTTTGGGATTTTTTTTGGTTCTGAATGTTTTTAGATGTTTAATATATTTAATAGTTTTTAAAGGTTTAAAGTGTTTTTATAGTTTTATGTTCTTTTTAGCTTTTAAGGTTTTTTAGATTTTGGGGATTTTTTTGAATTTTAGGGGTTTAAATACTTTTTATGGTCTTATACGATTTTAGGGTTTATTGGATCTTATAGGGTTTCAGTTTTTAAGGTATTTTATGTTTTTTGGGTCTTTTGTGGGTTTTACTGGGATTTCTAGGTTTTAGGGTATTTTATTATATTTTGGGGTTTTTATTTTTTTTGGATTTTAAGGGGTTTTAGTGTTTTTAGTGTGTTTAGGGTCATTTATGGTTTATGGTGCAGGGTTCAGGGTTTATGGTGTTCGTGTAGGGTTTAAGGTGTATGAAATAGGTTTTATCATGTTAGGATTACATTTTTTGTTGTAGATGATGGGGTTTAGTTATTAGGGTGTAGGGTATATGGTTTAAGGTATAGGGTTTAGGGTTTAGGGTGAAGGGTATATAGTTTTCGGTGTTGGGTTTTTGGTATAGGGTATAGGGGATAGATTATAAGGAATGTTTTTGAGGATGTATTGTCTAATGTTTAAAATTTTTATGGTCTTTTTGGTCTTTTAAGGTTTTATGATTTTTAGAATTTTTATGGGTTCTTTGGTTTTTAGGGTTTTCATTTATTTTTAAGGACTTTTTATTTTTTCTTTAAAATGGTAATGGACTTTTATGGGACTTGGGGGGGTGTTATTTTTGTTGGGTTTTTTGGAATTTAGGATTTTTTTTCTGATTTTCTTGGATAACTTAGGGGTCTTAGTGGTGTTGTGGTAATTGTATGGTTTTTATACGTTTTATCATTTTTAGGGTTGGGGGGTAGTGTTGTGTGCCGATTTTTAGGGGTTAAAAGGTTCTTTTATGTGGTTTATGATTTTTAAGGTCATTTTTGGCTCTATGGAGTTAAATTTGTGATTTTTAGGGGGTATCATGATTTTATTAATATTTTTTTATTCAATGGAATTCCATAGTGTGTATTATTGGGTTTTACGATTTTCTAGGGCTGTTTTTGGTTTTCATGGGTTTTTAGTGTTTTTTGGTTTTTGTGGGTTTTAGGGTTTTTTTGGGGTTTTAATGTTATTTAGTCATTTTTTGTTTTTAGTATTTTTTGGGTATTTATTGTATTAATTGTTTTTTAGGGTTATCAGTTATTTATGGTTATATGTATTTATATATTTTTAGCGTAATAACGGGTTTTGGGGGTTTTGGGGTTTTTTGATATTAAGGTTTATTGTTTAGGGAATATGGAATATGATTTGTAGTGTATGGTACAGGTTTTAATGTGTAAGGTATAGGGTTTAGGTTGTAGTGTATACGGTTAAGGGTATACATTTTAGGGTTTAGTGAGTATGGTATACGATTTAGGTTGTAGGGTTTAGGTTACTAGGTTTAGGGTATCGGGTTTTGGGTGTATGGTTTAGGGTTTTGGGTTTTGGGTTTAGGAAGTAGGGTTTTGGATTTTAGGGTGTTGTGTGTATACTATTCGATGTTGGGAATATGTTTTAGGCTGTCAGGTATTAGCTTTAAGGTATATGGTAAAATTTTTATGGTGTAGGGTTTAAGGTTTTGCATATGTAGTTTAGGGATTAACATTTATTGTTTAATGTGTAGGGATTAGGTTTTAAGATGTAAGCTATATGGATTATTTTATTTTATATGTTTTAGTATCTTAATGTATTTTTAGGGGTTCATGGAATTTTAGGGTTTTTAGGTATTCATGGGTTTTATAGGGTTTTGGGGGTTTTAGGTTTTTATTGAGGTTGAGTTTTTTTATGTTTTTATGGGTTTTTAGGGATTTTTTTGAGTTTTATTTCATGTGTTATAAGAGATTAAGCGGGTTTTAAATTCTTTTTTAGGGTTTTCTTGGTCTTTTGGTTTTTGGATTTATTTAGGGGATTATGTGTTTTCTTAGTTTTTTTTTGGTTTTATGATTTACATATGTTTTACAGATTCTCATTATTTTCAGGGTTTTCAATGTACTAAAAACTGGTATGGTTTTTATGGTTTTAAGAGGATTTTGTTTTTGTTTTTTGGGTTTAATTTGTGTTTTAAGGATTCTTTGGTTTTTAGGTTTTTTGGTTTTTTCATATTTTTATAGGATTTTTTTATGTTTTTTGGGTTGTTTTGGGGTTTTAGTGTTTAGGATTTTAAGTGCTTTTATGGTTTTTATGGTTTTAAGATTATTCGACTTGTAGTGTTTTCATGTTTTTTAATTTGTTTTAATAGTCGTTTAGTTTTTTTAGGGTCGTTTAAGGTTTAGGGACTTTTAGGGGGTTTTAGGGTTATTTGGTGATATTTGGGGCATTAATGTTTTCTTGTCGGTTATTTTTGTTTTAGGGGGTTTGTCGGTTTTATGATTTTAAGGGGGTTTTATGTTTTTAAGAGATTTTATTGTTTTAACGGTTTTTATGATTTGGGGGGGTTTGGGGTTTTACGGGTGATATTGTTTTTAAGGGTTTTTAATGTTTGTAGGTGATTTATGGTTTTTAGTGTTTTCAAAATGTTTAAATGGTATTGTTGTTTTAGGGTTATTGGGGGAATTTATGGTCTCGATGAGGTGTCTAGGGTTTTTGGGGTTTGGGGGGTTTTAGGGTTTTAGGTGTTTTAGGGATTTTTTGGGGTTTTAGGGTATGATGGAATTTAATTTTTTAGTAATTTTAATGGTTTTTTAGTGTTTTTGGGTTTATTCTGGGTTTTTTCTGGGTTATGTTTATTTATAAAACATTTTAATGGGCTTTTAGGTTTTTAGGTGTTTGAAGTGTTTTATCAGTTTTTAGGATTTATAGGTTTTATTTTTGTTTTTAGGGGTTTTATGGTTTTATGAGGCTTTTTAAGGGTTTTAGGGTTTTTTTGTGTTTTCTTTAGGGCTTTGGGGATTTTCATTTCCTTTTAGGGATATTAGTGTGTTTTATGGGTTTGAGGGTGTTTTGATGTTTTTGTGGTGTTTAGTGTATTTTAAGGTGCTTTGGGGGTTTCTAGTATTTATTAGTTGTAAGGATTATATAGTGTTTATGGTACAATAGGGGTTTTATTTGGTTTTAGGGTTAGGGGGTAGGGATTTTAGGGCTATTTGGATATTAAGTGTTCAATGATGATTTAGGGGTTTTATTGGATTTTTGGGTCGTTTAGGATATTTTTTGGGATTTAGTATTTTAAGAGGTTTTAAGGGGTTTTGGTGTTTTATCTGTATAAAGAATTTATGGGGGTTTAGGTTATTAGGTTTTTAGTATTTTTTATGGTTTTTAGTGATTTGTGTTTTTAAGGGATTAATGGTATTTTTGATTTTTTTAGTTATTAAGGGTTTTAATCATTTTAGGGTCTTTTAATGTTTATATATTGTAGGTTATTTAAATTTTTTAAAGGGTTTAATGGATTTAATGTATTTTTGCGGTTGTTTACAGGGTTTTTGAGTTTTATAGTCATTAATGGTTTTTTCTCTCGAAATTTTAGGGTTTTTTGGGGTTTTTTGGTATTTCATCTTTTTAGTGTTTTTACATTCATTTTGGGTTTTTGAGGTTGTTGAGGGTCTTTATGGTTTTTATGGATCTTTATCGTTTTTAGGGATCTTTATGGTTTTTGGGCCCTTTATGATTTTAGGGTTTTTAGGGTTCCTTTAGGTATTTTAAAATTTTTATGGCTTTTAGGGTTCTTCATTGTTTTAAGGTGTTTTGGGTTTCTTTAGAGTTTTTAGGGTATTTAGGGTTTTGGGGTCTTTTATGGTTTTTTGGGGTTTTGGTTTTTCTAGTATTTTTAGGTTTTTTGGGTTTTTAATGATTTTTTATATTTTTTAAGATTTTAAGGGGTTTTAATTTTTTCGTGTTTTCTAGGTTTTTATAAATTTTAAGGGGTTTTGGGTTTTTAGATTTTTAGTTTTTTTATTGTGATTTTTAGGGTTTTGAAGGAGTGTTCAGGGCATTATGGAATTTTTTGGATTTTTAGAAAATATAGGGGTTTTAGGGGATTTCATATACTTTTTGGGGCATTAGGGTTATCTAATGGGTTTTAGGGTGTTTAGGGGTTTTAAAGGTAGTTAATGTATTTAATTTTTTTTGGTTTATGGTTTTTGTGGTTTTTGGGGTTTTAGTATTGTTTTTGAATGGGGGTGGGGTTTTGGGGTTTTGGGTTTTTTACTATGTTTTAGGGTTTTTGGTGGTTTTATTGGATTTTAATAAATTTTGGGTGTTTTGTGTTTTTAAGGGTTTTTTGATTTTTCATGTTTTTCATGTTTTTAGGTTTTTATTTGTTGTTTATGGGTTTTAGGGTATTACGGTATTTTTTGGTTTTTAGGTTTTAGTTTTTTTCTTTTTTTAGGGATTTTAGGAATTTTTAATGGTTTGACAAGTATATTACTGTTAATAAAAGGTTTTAGTGGTTTTTACGATCTTTATAGCTTATGGGTTTTTTGTTTTTAGAGCTTTTAGGGGGTATAGGGTTTTCAATGTTTTCGTAGGATCACATTTTGTTTTTATAATATTTATGGGTGTTTATGATTTTTTGAATTTTTAGGGTTTTATGGTCTACATTGGGTTTTCAAGGGTTTTCAATGCTTTCATAGGGGTTTAGTGGTCTTTAGAGTTTTAGGTAGTTTTACGGGTTTTAAGATTTTTTGAGGATATACATAGTTTTCATGGATTTTTTTTGTAGTTTTAGGGGGTTTTATGTTTTTGTTGGTCTTTGATTTTTATAGGGTTTTTATAATTTTTGGTTTTTATTTTCTAAGGGGTTTACTAGGTTTTTAGGGTTTTATGGTTTTTAGAGTTTTAAGAGGTTTTTTTTATGGGGTTTTAGCAGTTTATATGGTTTTATAAGAGTTTTATGTGTTCTTATGATTTTATGCATTTTTTGGTATTTTATGAGTTTTAGGGTTTTAGGGTTTTTTGGGGGTTTTGGGTAATATGGGTCCTAAGTGTTTTGGGGGTTTTTTATAGTTATATAGATATTTTTAGGTGTTTGAGGGTCTTTTATAGGTTTTTAGGGTGTTCTGTTTTTTATGGATTTTAGGGTCTTTTATTATATTCAATGGTTTTTATGTTTTAATGGCATTAGGGTCTATTTATGGGTTTTATAGTTTTTTATGTTTTAGGGGTTTGAGGTTCTTTTAGGGTTTTATGGTTTTTTAGGGTTTTGGAGGTTTTTTTTTGTTTGGATGATCTTTTTAGTGTTTAAATATTCTTTGGTATTTCAAGGGATTGTAGGATTTTTATAATATATGTGTTTTAATGGCGATTAATAGTTTTGGGTTGAAGGGTTTTTAAAAGGTTATAGGATTTTCCTAGGGTTTTAGGGGGTTTTAGTGTTTTTAGGTATATAGCTTCTTTTAGGGGGTTTATGGAAATTTGGATCCTTTTGATTTGTTAGAGTGTTTAGGGGTTCTTATTTTTTATGTTTTTTTATTTATATATTTTTGTGTTATTAATGTTCTTATATGTTTTTATTTAATTTTTTGGGTTTTTAGGGTTTTTATTGATTTTAGAGGTTTAGGGATTTTAAAGGGGTCACTAAACAAATTTCTTATAAAAACATAAATTTATTAACAGATTACGTATCTATTAGTAAAAATGAACAATTCCAACATATATTAAATTTTATTGGTATATATTTTATGTACAAACACTTTTTTTACCAATAGTTATATCTGATGATATTAATCGTTTAACACTAACAAATCTTTTACGAATAGATAAATCTATTGTTTTGTCACATCAATAATAAAAAGAATTTACCATAAAATGAACCTATTACTATTAATTGTTATTATGGAAATTGTTTTACCATTATTAAACTCTTTTTCTATAAATGATCTAAATATATATTATATTTAACCATATAATATATATATATATACAATTTCCAACAAATGATAGAAATTATTAATAATGTAATGGAATGATACAATCATATGATATCATTGACCCATTACAAGTTTTGGATATTTAATATATACATAACTGATTTAAAATTGATGATGAATGATTATATTTTTTAGAGACATGAATAAGATCACTTTTTGTAAAAATTTTATAAAATCAAGCTATTTATATATGATTTTACTATATTTATATAATAATTTTTTTTTCAGAATATATATAAATTTTAGAAATCCTTTATATATAGATTATATAAACATTTGTTATACATTATAACATATTTTTTAATTTACACCAATAATATTCAAATCTATTCCCTATAGTAAAATTCTCTAGAGGTAATTATTAGATCTTTGTTACCGTGTATTCCATAGTCATAGTCGATCCAATTAATTTAATTTTTTATGAAAACTTGACATTATTATTATTTGTGTTGTTTTGTTTTTCTAATTCTACTTTTTAAATATGCCTTATACCTTTATCCCCTGCGTCTCCCCACCCCCTCCCCTTCATATTTTACTCATGCACCCTAGACAGGAGGAACCCAACGACGCACCTCCCTCCTCCTCTGGCCATCTCTCCATCTGATTTTTCATAGTGTATCCTTTGGTTATAATTCATTCTCAATTGCTATCTGATTATACTCTTTTAATTATTATTTTAACTCTCTAAATTGTAGATGATGTGACTCATCCGAACCCTAAAATGTTTGCTACTCTGAAATGATTTTCTACTACAATGTATATGTTCTTCTCATTGAATTATACTTCTCTCCACCACCGCGTCCTACCACACCGTTGGTGTCATGATTGGAATCCCAGGATAAGATTTTGATTTTCAGAGCCCTCATCTAGATAAGCCTCATGGAATCAATGTTGTTTGTAAACTACAATCATTTTGTGATCTTCTGTCCCCACTACAATCATCTACAGATCTACCCGACCAAATGATTTCTCTACATGGACAATATACGCATCATCCCCTGTGCACTTCAGGTGATCCAATCGATCCATCACTAATCATGATCTCTAATAATTTTTTTCCCCTTACTGACATTTGGTGTGCCCAAATTAATGTTAATGCATGGTTTACATCCCCATTCTATAGAAGTTTTCTAGAAGTTGGGGTCTGCTCAATTTTTTAGTCTCTGTGGGTCTTGTTCGGGTCATCAACTATAGCTATTACATGGTTTATTTCCTCATTATTGTTAGGAATTTTTACCATGGTTTATGATCCAAATTTTTTTTTATGATTCTTGATTTTATATATCTTCACCTTCTTTGTGTTGGATTACTTGTTGTTTTGTTTAATTTTATAGGAATTTTGATATAGTTTTAAATTTCTATGATTTTGGTGTGGGGATCTCTGTTTGTGCATTTTTTGAGTTTTTCGTTGAGGCTATTCAAAGGTTCATGTTTTTTCTAGTGAGGAAGCCTTGTAAAGACCCACGCCATGGATTGACATTTGGTCATCATCTTGGATTCTCTATCTTTTCCATAATGCATTTAGACTTTTGGATCTATAAGAATGCTAATCAGTCTAGGATGTGAGACATCTCACCGAAGCTAAATTCTATTAATGGAAATCTATTGTGATTATTGGAGTTCTTGTTAGATTTTTTATACACCTAGTAACTTCTCTTGAAGAATTACTACTCTTCAATAACTTATGTTGGTTAAACATATGGTATGTGGATTGAGTGGAATAGTATATTTTATTTGTTACTATGAGTCATATTTATCTAGAAAAGTGTTGCATTTATTGGCAAAAATTATGAAATTTCATTCATCCTCGTATTTGTGTTAATCTCATGTATACATGAAATATATTTCAGTTCCTTGATAATAAAATTTCACATTGTGTATGCACTGCACCATTCATTTTATTTAATAATTTTTTTTGTGGTGTGGGGTGGGAAACCAACTAATGTCTCATTTGGTTTTGAATAGATTATATAATTTAGATTTATGTGTCATTATTAATTTAAATTAGTTTCATTTTAAATGGTTTTTTGTCACATGATAGGCAATATTCTTGTTATTTTTATATCATTCATTTTTATTTTCATTGGATTTGGTTACTAGATTTATTCTGTTAATGTGTTAATTTTTTATTTTTTTGTAGCCATTATTTTGTATATTAATTTTTATATTTGTTTCTTAATTTTTTATTATTATATCATGGGTTATATAATTTTTTAGTAATAATTATATATTATTATTATGGTCAGGATGGGTAATATTATAGTTATTGGTGTATATAGTTATTTATCTTATGGTTTTTTTCCAGTGGTAATATAATCATCTTCTTGTGATGAATAGATGATAGTTTTTTCATATGTTATTATTTTTATATCTAACATTTAAATGAAAAGTATATTCCAAATGTTTTTTTGTTTGATCACAACATTTCTCATGATGGTGCATGTCTAAAGTGGACGGAGTGTGGAGAAGTGTTGATTCAAGCCCAGAAGGGTGGTCTACTGTAGTCAAAGGGATGATAGTCAAGTTTTGCATGTCATCATCCACTATAAAAGATAATATCTCCTTTAATTTTATTGGGATTCCATGATAGTGACTTTTGATGATTGGGAGAAATGGAATACAAATGACGTTTCATTGAGTTCCAAGGAAATTATCTTAGTGTTTTAAAATGTTTAAAAATGTTTTTAGTATGAATCTTGTATAATATTTTCTTTTCATGAAGTTTGAAAAAGTATTGAAATTATATTGGAACATTTTTTTTCAAATAAAGTCTCATTTTGATTGTGTTTTATATAAGAAAAGTTTGTAATTTTTATATAATAAATATAATTATATATTATATATAATAATCTTTCTAAATATAATATAAATTTTTTACATTAATTATTTAAATATCAAAATTTAGAGTATAAATTAAAAGTAAATATTAATTGTTTATATTTTTTAAATATTAATAATATTAGCAATAGATTTATTAGTCATATTAATAAACTGCTAATAATTTTTACCAACATATATGTTATCTGTTGGTAATATTATAATTGCTAAAGAACCACTTTATCTATCATAATAACATTTAGCGATAGAGTTTTTTACTAATATTTTAGTTATCAGACAATTATTTGTTTAAAACATTTTACCTACTAAAAATTCACTTTTACTAATAAATATTCCCCTATTAGAAAAAGAAAATTATTTTATAGTCGGTATATGAGTATTATTAGGGTGTTTTAGGATATTTTTTGGGGTTTTTGAATAATTTAGGTGTTTTAGTATTTTTAGGTGGGTTTGTGTGTTCTAGTGTTTTTTAGGTAATTACATCGGGGGCGTTTGGGTTTTTGGGTTTTCGGGGTTTTTGGCTATTTTAGTGTTTTATTGGATTTGTAGGTTCTTTTTGGGTATTATTTGACATTAAGGCTATTTTAGGATGGGGGTGGGGGGGGGGTAAGATCCTATTTGTGGTTTTACTATGATTTTACAGGGTGATTAAGGTATTTTAATGGTATTCAGGATTTCTATGGATTTCTATTGATTATCGGGATTTTAGAAAATTTAGTGACTATTTATAGATTTTATAGATTTTAGGGGATTTAGGGGATTTTTCTAGTATGTATGGATTTTAGTATATTAAGTGTTGGTAATTTTATAAATACAATTGTGTTATTAGGGTTTAGTGATTATTTTAGTGATTTTTGAATTTTTAGGGAATTAGGGGGTCTTTTAATTTTTTTTGATTTTTAGTGACTTTTGGGTGTTTAAATATTTCTAATGTTTTTAATGTTTTTCAGGTTATTTTTCATTTTTTAATTTTTTATGGGTTTTAGGTGCTTTTAGGAGTTTTATGGTCCTTAGTTTTTTTAGAGAGTTTTAGGGTTTTGAGGGTAATTTAGGGGTTTACTGGTTTTTAGATAATTTAAGGGTCTTATGGGGTTTTAAGGTGTTTTAGGGTCGTTTATGTGTTAATGGTATATGGTTTAGTGTTCTGGGTATAGGGTTTTTAGGTTCTTCTGTAGGGTTTAGGTTTTGATCTATATGTTTTATGGTTTAGGGTGTAGGGTATAGGGTTTAGTGTGTTTGGTTTAGGGTGTAGGATTTAGGGTCTAGGGTTTAGGGTTTATGTTGTAGAGTTCAGGGTTAATGTTATATGGTATAGGGTTTTGGGTATAGTTTATAGATTTTAGGGTGTATGGTATATGGTTAGGGTGTAGTGTATATGGTTTTAGGTTTAGGGTTTATGGTATAGGGTTAAGGTTGGTGGGTTTATGGTGTAGGGTGTGGGTTATTGGGTTTAGCGCGATAGGTTTAGGATATACAATGTATGGTATTGGATTTTTGGTGTAAGTTGTGGGAAATAAGGTTTAGGTTACAGGTTTTGTAGTGTAGGTTATAAAGTTTAGGGTGTATGGTTTACGGTTTACATTTTATGGTATAGGGTATACGACACATGGTATATAGTTATGGTTGTTGGATTTAACATTTAGGTTGTAGTGTATATGGTTTAGGGTTTAGAGATAAGGGTTTACTATGTAGCATATATGGTATGTGGTGTAGGGTTTAGGGTCTAGTGTATAAGCAATATGACATAGCATTTAATGGTCAGGGTGTAGGGTATAATGTTTGGGGTGTTTGGTATAGTGTTTTGGGAGTAGGGAATAGTTCTTAGTGTGTAGGGTTTTGGATTTGGGGTGTAGGGTGTTGGGTTTAGAGTGTAGAGTTCGGGGTTTTGAGTTTAGGGTATCATGTTTTGGTTTTAGGGTTACTGTTTTGGGTTTTGGATTTAGGATTTGTGGATTAGGGTGTATGGTTTTAGGTTTTGGATGTTGGGTGTAAGATTTAGGGTGTAGGGTGTAGGGCATGAGGTTTAGAGTGTGGGGTTTTTGGTTTTGGATGTAGGACTTAGAGAGTAGGGAATATTGTTTTTGGTGATGTGTATAGGGTTTAGGGTGTACGGTTTTGGTTTTAGGTTGGAGGGTATAGTGTTCATGGTGTAGGGTTTTGGGTGTTGGGAGAAGGGTGTAGGGATTATGGTGTAATGTTTAGGGTTTTGGTTGAATGGTTTACAACCTTGTTTGTAGGGTTTGGAGTTTTGTGTGTAATTTATAGGTTTTATGTTGTAGCGTTCATGTTATAGGGATTTGAGTTTTTTGTTTTGGGTTTCATTAGTTGGGTATATGGTTTAGTGTTTAGGGTTCTGGGTGTAGGATATGGGGTTTAAGGTGTTCAGTTTTGGTTTTAGGGTGTTGGGTCTATGGTTTAGGGTGTGGGGTTTATAATTTAGGGTTTAGGGTATTGGTTTAGGGTGTGGGGTTGAAAAATAATCCTAAAACTCTAAAAACCCTAAAACATCAAAAATTCATTAAACACACTAAAATCTCAATAATCTCTAACAATACTAAAAGAACCTATTAAACTTCATAAACTCCATAAAATGGTAAAACATATAAAATCCCTAAAAACGCATAAATCCCAAAAACAACAAAAAATATAATCTTACAAACCCGAGAAAAAACTAAAAACCGAAAAAATACTCTTTAAACTACAAAAAAACATCATAACCGTAAAACCCATAAAATGTTTAAAATGATAAAACCCTGAATAAAATAAAACTTATAAAAACCCCTAAAAACACTAACTACATTAAAAATTCCATAAAACACTACAACCCTACACACTAAACCATGAAAACTACCCCTAAAACCCAAAACCCCAATCCTTATACCCTACACACTAAACCACAAAACAGACACCTAAAACAATCTAACATATACCCCACACCATAAACACTAAATCCAACAAATAAAACATTATTCTACACAACCTGAAGCCTATAACGAAACCCCATAACTTACAACTTAATCCTTAAAAATATACCATAAACCATATAACTTACACCCTAAAACCTATATCCTACATCATAAAATCGCTATCATAAACCCCAAACCCTAAACCCTACACCCTATACCCTAAACCATATACTAGAAACCCAAAACACAAAACCCTACATTCAAAACCGTATACCCTAAACCATAAACCATAAAACATATACCTTAAACCTATATCATACTCCATAAACCCAATACCTCAACCCTAATCCCAAAACCCTATACCCAAAACCCAAAACCCAAAACTCCAAACCGTATACCCTACACCCAAAACCCTATTTCCTGCACACTAAAACCTATACCTTTCACCTTAAACCCTATAACTAAATACCAAAAAACCATAATCCCCCAATCCTTCACCCTAAACACTGTACCCTAAACCCTAAATCCAATTACCCAAACCCTAAACCTTGTACCCTACACCATAAAAAAAACATACACACTAAAACCTAAACCATGTTTCACAAACCTTATACCCTACACCCTAAACACTATTCCCTACACTCTACATATACCCTACACCTTATACCCTATACACCACAATTTAAACCCTAATCCCTACCCCCATAACCCAAAACTATACACCTTTAACCCTATACCTATCACTAAAAACCCTAAACACTATACCCGAAAATCCCTAAAATCCCAAAAAACTGTAAAAATAAAAAAACAACTGCAAAACATATAAAATGAAAATGAAACCCTAAATCACAAGAAAATAATACAAATGTTAAAAAATAACAAAAAACCCACCAGAAACCAAAAATACCAAAAATAATCTAAAATCCCTTTAAACCCCTAAAAATCATAAAATTCCTTAAAAAACAAAAACCCATAAAAACACTAATAACCCAAAAAAGTCTTAAAACCCTAAAAAATTATGAACTCCCGAAAAAACCTTAAAACACTAAGGAATCACTAAAAATAAACATAACTAAGGAATACACTCAAAAACCTAAAACCTATAAAAGAACTAAAACACCATAAAAACCCTAATTCCCATTAAAACACCTATAAACACTAAAAGAACTAAAAATACCAAAATACCAAAAAAAAGGCATTAACAAATCTAAAAACCCATAAAATCCATAAAATCTATAATTACCATAAAAATCGTAAAAACCATAAAAACCCTTAAAATCCTATAAATTCATTAAATATATTAGAAAATCCCACAAAATAGTCAATATCAATAAAACCCTAAAAAAAATAAAATCTTAGAAATACATAAAAGGCACCAAAACCCCTAAAAAACCTATGAAAATCATAAAATAACTAAAACCCCATAAAACCACTAAAACACTTTAAAATCGTGAAGACACTAACAACCCCATAAACCCTAGAAAACCCTAGAAACCCTAAAATCACTAAAATATCCTAAAAACTCAAAAAACTCTAAAAAACCCAAATCCCATAATAATAATAATACCTAAAAACACATTAAATCCCAAAAAATATAAATTTTTTAAATACCCCATAAAACACCCAAAAAGTCGGTAAAACCCACAAAACCATTAAAAAAATTAACAACCCTATAAAACCCTTAAATGACAGTAAAGACTCAATAAACACCAAAAATTCAATAAAATTCCCTAAACCCCAATAAACTATAAAGGCCCTAAAAACCATAATACCCTAAAAACCATAAGACCCCAAAATCCAATTAAAACCCTAAAACCCCTAGGACCCCTATAAATAACAAAAAACCCTAACCCCCTCCCCCCAAAACCCATAAACTATCATAAAAAACCTTAAAACCTAATAACCAAGAAAACACAAAAAAAAAAATTAATCAAACCCTATACACCATCAAAAACTTCTAAAACACTAAAACTCCTAAAAACATTTATTATCTTTAAAAACCACTAAAATACAATTGAAAAAAAAAAGACCACATAAATCCAAAAACCCCTAATAAACCTAAAACCCCTAAAACCTATAAAAATATCCAAAACACCTAAAATACCCTAGCTGATGGATTCTCTCTCATGCGGCAATGGCCTCTGGCCCGAGGTGCACGATAGGACTCCGCCCTAGGCAGCGTGATAGTGATAGTCATCTCTACCCCTCATCCTCCAATGGGGGGGGGTGGTCTTTCTTCCCCTTTGTCTCTTCGCTTCACCCCTTTCTCTTCATCGGATCTGATTCCCCCCTTTCGTAGGATTCAGACCTTTCCTAGGGTTCTTGATCTGTTCATGGGACGTCATCAGCTCCCCCTCTATCTGTCGGAGTTCCATGAGGCCTCCCTCCTCCTTAAATGGACATTGATCTTGAGATTCCACAATAGTCGACCTTTGGTTGATGAATTTGATAGATTCATTTTCGGATCATGGGGCCTCCAAAATCGTTTGATGGTAGGGCTTATGGAAAGCCGGCATATTATGATCTGTTTTTCTTCTGAAGAAGATATGATTCAAGCTTGGTCCTCGACACCTCATTCTTACAATGGATTCAGATTCTTTCTTTTTCAATGGAGCTTTGGTCTTTACTTGAAGCGTGACTCCCCTTCTACAGATCTTTGGGTTCGGTTACTTGATTTTCATTTACCTTTTCAAAATAAATCTATTTTTTGTATACTGGGGAACCTTGATGGGAGGTTCCTATGCGCAGATAAGCATATGTAGGAAGGATTTCACCCAGTCGCTCCATGGTCCTGTATTGAGGTCAATGTCTAAAAGAAGCCGCTTGATTTTTTGTGAATCTCTATCGGCGAGGAGCTTTGGTATACGCAGTCGGTGGTGTATGAATCTTGGGTTGATTTCTGTGACTCCTATATGTTCTTGGGGAATGTTAAAGTGGACTGCAGGCATAGGGGTTGGCGAGAGAATATGGTTATGTCTGGCCAGAAGGATGTGCACTCCAAGCCTATGTAGCAACCACCTATGGTTGTTGTGGATAGTAGCACTCCTTTGAATATTAGTTAATCTATATCCACTGTTCTGGAAATTGATGGTCTGGAGGACTGAGGTAGTAATAACATCTGTTTGATGGAAGCTGAGCAAGCATATGTTTATAGTGCACTCGTCCCTTCTGGTGCGGATTCGCTATGGGTGATTGGCTTAGTGGAACTATCTGGTGAGGGTCACCAGGAGGTCCAATCTACACTAATGAAGGGAGGCAGAGTGGATGACCCCCCTACAAGGACCAAGAAGATCGTACTTCCCTTAAGCAATAGGTTTAATTCCTTGGTTTCTGATGTGATTTATTATGAGAAATAGGGTGGAAATGAAGGAGGCCTCATTGTGGCAGAGGAAGAAAACGTGATGAATTCTATGCAGGTGACCTTTTTTAGATGTGTTTCTGGTAGGCAGACGAAAGCAATGACTATGCCTCTGCGACAGGCTGACAGGGACGGTCTTGGGTTTGAGAATGGTCGGACGAATGGAAATGGCTCAAAAATCCCTATCAATGTCATGCTTGATGTGGATGGAAGTGTAAAAATGGAGATGGTCAAGGGAGGGGACATCCTGCTGAAGACTACCCAACATCAACCACCCAATCCAAAGGTTAGTGAGGTGTTTGCTAGGCTGTGAGCTGACCTAGGAACTGAGACTGGCGTGCATGTTACCCAGGCTGTGGGTAATGGGGGTGTCTTCACTAGGCTTCTGATGAACGCTCCTAACTCCCATGAACCAGTTCTGATCGTATTGGATGCATTAGAGGCACTCGTCCCCTTTGGGTTACATGATGGTAAATTTTTAGAAGATGGAATGATTAGGAAAAATGAGGATGGGAACACCAAATGTTTGGTTCTGAAAGACATGGATTTGGAGGACCCTAATGTGTTGAAAGTACCTGTGTAGATTTATCTATTGCAGGAGGGAATGAAACCCCAGTGTTCGAGGTTTTGGGGGAGTGGCTCTGATGATGATTCTAGGATAAAATCCAACATGGACCAGATTTTTAAGGACAAGGACCTACTTGGAGGGTTTTTCCTCTTTTGGGATAGAAAACATTGCTGGGGGCCTATCCAGGGAGAGGTTTCCACCTCCCACTTATTTTTTACTCAATTAGGAGGGCAATGTCATCCCTGTCCAGGATAAACATGGTGATGTTGACACTGTAGTCTTGAAAGTGAGGAGGCCAAGGAAGTACAACTATTCCATTCTGAGAACGGTATCAACAAGGGCATCCAGCAAAGCATCGAAGAACTCCTCTGGAAAGGTGGGGCGGCCTTCTAAAAAGCAGCTAAATGTGGAGAAGGTGATGTTAAGTGAGTATTACACCAACTGCTTGAAGAAATATGACTCTTATTAATGGGAGTCACCAGACATTGATGCGGCCTCCGGTTATGGTGCTGAGGGAGACCCCCCTGGTGGAGACTATGAGGATGATGGTGGGGCAGGCTGGTAGACCTTGTGCTGCTGTTTTTCCTTGTTCATTTAGGCTTTCTTCTCTCCTTTGGGATTTTTCATTCTCTTTGATTTCCTTTTGAGGTTTTGTTTTTGGGTATGGGTCGATTGGCCTTGCCCCTCCACTGTATGTTGCATCTTTTTTCTTATTAATAAATTTTATGGGGGTTGGTAATAGCGTAGCATCACACCTCTTCTGTCCTAAAATACACTACAACCCAAAAGAGAAGTAAAACCATAAAAACTCTAAAAATGATAAAAACCCCTAAAACACCTTATAAAACCAAAAGTCTAAAGAACATAAAAACCCATAAAAACACTAAAAACTGTAAACATCCTAAAACCCCTAAACCGCTAAAACACTAAAAACCATAAACCCTAAAAACACATGATAATGCTAAAATCCCTAAATACACTAAAAACCACTTAAAACACCTCTAAACACCTTAAAACCCCAAAACCCCCAAAAAATCCCAAAAATCATAAAACACCTAAAAATCATGGAAAGAAATAAAACGTCTAAAAGTCCATTAAAACCCAGAAAACATCTAATAACCCTTAAAAACCTTAAATCTCGCCCAAAACATTAAAACCATATAACCCCAAGAAAACCTAAAAACACTAAGAATAATAAAAACCCTTAAAGATCGTAAACCCAAGAAAACCCTAGAAGACCCTATAAAATCTAGTAACCCTTAATGACCATAAAATCGTAAAAACTCTAAAATACCATAAAAACACTTATAAAAACCTAATATACCACAAAATTATAAATACCCTAAAAGAAACTAAAACAATAAAATATTGAAATGACAATAAATAACTCAAATGTCACTAAAAACCCAAAAAATCTTAAACGACCCTAAATATCCTAAAACCAGACAAGTCCCCAAAAACCCTTATGGAACTAGAACCCCTATAAAACCCAGAAGGACCCTCACACAACCCCCCCCCCAACCTACTAAAGGACTCTAGAAATATATTAAACCCCAAGAGGACCCTAAATACGTAAAATACACCTAGATGGCCCTAAAATAACTATAAAAATAAATGACCCTAAAAACCCTAATATTCAAATTCCCACAAAACCGCTAACACACCTAATAGACAATAAAACACATAAAAACACAACAAAATAACTTTAAAAATCTAAAAACCCTAAGGATCCAAAAAATCAAGAAATAGAATGAATAAAAAAATTCCTTAAAATGCCTAAAACTCCATAAAAACGAAAAAAACCCAAAACATACCAAAACATCCTAAGAACCCCAAAAACATCATATAAACCAAAAAACCTAAAATTAATAAGAACCCAAAAAATCCTAAAATCCCTAAAACCCCTACAAAACCTAAAACCCCAAAAATCATTAAACCCCAAAAATCCCATAAAATCATCTAATACCCAAAAAACCCCAAAAATAATTAAACCCCCAAAAAACATAAAACCATTATAATACCCTAATAATACTAAAGACGTGAAAATTCCATTAAAAATAAAAACCCCCTCCAAAAACAAAAAACAAAATATACACCTAAAAAATCTAAAAAACCTAATACTCCTAAAACTCCTAAAACACAAAAAACATCAAAAAATACAATTCCCTTAAAACATTAAAAAAACTAAAAACCCCAAAACAATCATAAAACCTCTAAAACACTAAAAATATCATAATATACATTAAATCAATAAAACCCCACATAAATACTTACAAAAAATAAAAAATCCATACAACCCCCTAATGACCACAAAACTCCAAAAAATCCTTAAGTATACTAAAAACTCTAAAACCCCCATGAAAACATAAAAACTCCAAAAAAAACTATGAAAACCCAAAAAACCCAATAATATTATTTTTAAAAAAAACATTAAATCTATAAAAAACATTTAGTAAACTCAAATAACCTTGTAAAATTCTAAAATACATAAAAACCCATAAAAACACAAAAAATCAAAGAACCCATAAAAACGTAAACACTCTAAAAACAATAAAAACCCTAAAAGACCCTAAAACCTGTAAGAGTCCACATAATACCCAAAATAACCCTTTGAAATCCCAAACTACTGTAAAAACCATTAAACACCCTAAAACCATAAAAAATCAACAAAAATTATAAACTTCCTAACTAAAATAAAACACGTAAAAAAAGTAAAACCTATAAAAACCATAAAAATTTATAAAAATCATTTATGTCCATAAAAACCATGTAATACATAAAAACCCTATAAAAATGATACATCCTAAAAAACTAAAAACCAATTAAAACAATAAAAATCCATAAATCCCCCAAAAACTCTAAAAACCAAAAAAATCCTAAAATCCATAAAACCCTTAGAACCCTAATAAAATATTAAAAAAATCCCTTAATCCCTAAAACCCCTAAAACAAAAAAAATTGGAAATAAATAATAAAAATACAGAAATCCCCTAAAACACAAAAAACCAAAAAAAACTCTTTATAAACTCTACAAAATTAAGATCCATAAAAACCGTTAATAACCCAAGAAATACTAAAAAACATAATATCCATTTAATACCCTAAAACCCCAAAATCCCTACAACACTAAAACCCATAATATTATAAGAACTCTTCAAAACTCTTGAAATACTAATAAATGAATATCACTAAAAACCCAAGCAATATTAAAAAATACTAAAACAAATAGAAAGACCAAAATCCCAAAACCCCTAGAAACCCTAAAAACCCTAAAAACCCATAGATACCAAATAACCCATTTAAACATTAATACACCAACACCTCTAAAAACCTAAAAAACTATAAAAACCCTTTAAAATTAGAAACAAAAAAGACACCTAAAATACAAATGGACCCTAAAAGGAATAAAGGACCTTAACACCCCTAAAATCCCTTAAAGGACCTAAAAACCCTGAAAACTATAAAAGACTTTAAACACCCTAAGATACCCTAAAAACCACAAAAGAGGATAAATACAATAATATACCCAAATTTACTATAAAAACCATAAATGTTCCGAAAGACCTAAAAATCCTAATCACCCACAAAAATCCAAAAATACTATAAAATAATTAAATAATCAAATGGTTATAAAAATAATAGAAACTATAAAAACTTCTAAAAGACCTAAAAACAGTAAAACCAGAAAGTACACAAAAAAACTAAAACAACCCTTAAAACACCAAACTCCTAAAAACTGAAAAGTATCTTAAAAACATTAAAAACATCTAAAACCCATTTTTGGTTTTATGTGATGTTTTGTAATATTATTTTCATTTTAGGGTTTTTTTTTATCATTTATGGGATTTTAGGGGTTTTTATGGTTTTTTACAATTTTAAATTTTTTACCACTTTTTAGGGATTTATTATTTCTTATGGTTTTTATGGGTTTTATTGTTTTTTGGGTTTTATGGGATTTTACAGCATTAAGGTGTATGCAGGTTTGTTTTATGGATTTTTGGTATCGTTTTTATTTGGAGGGTTATATTAATGTTTTAAGGGTTCTAAATATATTTTGGTGTTTTTTTGTCTTTTAGTTGTTTTGGTTTTTTGGGAGTTTTTGGGTTTTAGAGATTAATATGGGTTTTAATGGGTTTTAATGTTTTTAGTGTATTTTTATTTTATAATTACTCTTAAGGGTTTCAATAACTTTTAAGTTTTCAAGGAACATTATTTTTTGGGGGGGTTTTATGGTTTTTTTGGGACATCAAGGGGTTTTAGTGATTCTAGGGGGTTCGATGGTTTTTAAGGTTTCTTAGCATATTTAGGGATTTATGGAATATTTTGGTGTTACAGTGAATTTTATGGAGTTTGTGGACTTCTAGGGTTTTTAGTGTTTTTAGTATCATTTAGGGGTTTTATATAATTTCAAGGTTTTAATTTCTTTTATTTTCTTTTATAAGATTTTAATATCATTAAGGATGTTTTATGTTTTTTGTGGTATTTAGCGTTTTATAGGTTTTAGTGGTTTTAATGGAAATTTGAGGATTTTTAGGTTGTTATATTTTTTTCGGGTTGGGGGGGGGGGTTAGGGTATTTTATGGGTTTTTAGGGATTTTAATTTTTTTATGGTTATTAGTGGGTTTATGGTTTCTAATGTTTTTATGGGGTTTTCGGGTTGTCGAGTATTTTATAAGGTTTTTTTTTCAGGGTTTTATGGGGTTTTAGGTTTTTTTGGATTTTATTGGGCTATTAGATTTTTTTTGGTTTTTTTAGTTTTAGGGTCATTAGAGTAATTTATATAATTTTAGTGTCTTTTAGGGCATTTAATGGGTTTTTTTTGTATTTAGGGTCTTTATGGTTTTTATGGTTTTTATGGGTTTTTACTGTTTGTAGCAGTTTAAAGGTTATTTTTGTTTATATGGTTTTAGGGTTTTAGTGTTTTTAGTGTATGTTATGGTTTTTTGGGTCTTCTAGATTATTTAATGGGTTTTAAATATTTATAGGGCTTTAGGGTCTTTATAATTTTTAGGATTTTTAGGGTTTTTATAGGTATTTTGGTTTTTTAGTGTTTTATAGGAATGTTAGGAACTTTTATGGGTTTTATGTGAATAATTAAAGGTTTTTGGGGGTTCCCAATCCATTTTAGCATTTTATGGGGTGTCATTGATTTGAGGATCATGTGGGGGGGGGTTGAGGGTTTTTACATGGTTATTGAGAAATTTTAGGAATTTTTTGGAAATTAGGGATTATTTATTCTTTTTTTCTGGGTTTATCGTTTATTATGGTTTTTATATATTTTTAGGGTTTTATGGTTTTAATGGGTTTAGGGTAATTTTTGTTTATTTTTGGGTTTAAATATATTTTTATGGTTTTCAAAAATCTAACGACATTAAAGGGTTTTTTGGTTTTTTCAGTTTTTAGTTTTTTTAGTTGGTTTTAGTGTTTTAAGGATTTAATAATGTTCATATAGTGTATCTTAATTTTTATGGATTTTAGGAATTTTAGGGACATTATGGTTTTTGTGTTTTAATTTTATTTTGGTTATTTAATGATTTTAGGTGTTTTATTTGTTTTTTTAGTGTTTTAGAGTTTTTTAGGGGGTTTAGGTTGTTTTAGGTTTTAGTGTGTAGGGTTTAGCCTTTTGGGTGTAGGGTATTTTTTTTAAGGTGAAGAAAATTTGGTTTAGGGTGTAGGGATTAAATGTTTTGGGTGTAGTGTATAGAGATTAATTTGTATGGTTTTCGGTATATGGTGTTAGTTATAGGGTGTAGTGTGCGAGGTTTAGGGTTAATGGTTTAGGGTTTAGGGTGAAGGGTATAGAGTTTTTTGTCTTGGGTTTAGGGTGTAGAGTACATGTTTTATAGTGTAGGTACTATGGTTTATGGTGTATGTTATAGGGTTCAAGGTTTTTATGTTTGTTTTATAGGTTTCTACAGTTTTTTAGTTTTTACTATTTCTAGGACTTTTAGTTTTTTCAAGGTTCAATGTGTTTTAGCATATTTTATCGATTTTATAGGTTTTTAAAAAAATTTATGGGGTTTTAGTGTTTTTTTTTTGGTTTTCAGTTTTAATGGGATTTCATGATTTTTTAGGTTTTTTATATTTTTTAAGATATTTTATGTTTCATAATTTTTTTTACGGTGTTTAGGATTTTAGGGGTTTTTTGGGTTTTGGGTTCTTTAGGATTGTTAATGTAATTTTAGGGGGTGAATAGTTTTTTGGATTTTTTTAGGGTTTTTATGGTTCTTTAAGGCCTTTTTGGGATTTGTAAGTTTTTATTTGTTTTTTAGGGTTTTTTGGATTTTAGGGGTTTATAGAAGTTTTAAGGCATTTTGGGTTTTAATGGTTTTAAAAGTTTTATAGTTTTTTTAGAAATTTTTAAGGATTTTGTGACATTTTGGGTTTTAATGATTTTTTGGGTTTTAAAGGTTTTTTTATTTAGGTTTTTGAAGGTTTTGTTAGGGTTTACGGGTTTCATAAGGTGGTTTTATATTTTCCTTGATAGTTTTTAGTGTTTTTTATAGTTTTTGGATGTATTATAATTTTAATAGGATTGATGTTTATTTTTAGGGTTTTGGGTTTTTTAGGATTATGGTTCAGAATTTATGGTTTAGGTTATATGGTTTAGGGTGTAGGGTATACTGTTTAGGGTGTATATTACATGGCCTTGTCTTTATTATATAGTTTTTCGGTGTAGGGTTTCGGGTTTATTATATGGTTTATGGAATTTATCATACAAGGTTTTGGGTTCATGGTTTGAGGCATAGTGTTAAGGTATATTGTTTAGTTTTAGTGTATATGGTATAATGTTTTTGGTGTAGGGTTTAGGGTTCTAGGTGTCCTAAATGTGGTTTAGGTTGTAGTGTTTTGTGTTTAGGGGGTAGGGTTTACTTTGTGGGGATTAGGGATCAGGGTGTGTGGTATAGGGTATGGGGTTTATTTTTTTAATAATTTGGTGTTTTTTTAAAAAAATAGGTATTTTATGATTTTTAGGGTTTCTAGGGTCTACTAAGGGGGTTTAAATATTTTAGGGTATTTTGGGGATTGAGGTTTTTTTATTTTAGGGTTTTAGTGGATTTTATGGTATTTACTTGTGCTTAGGGTTTTCTAGATTATGTATGTTCTTTTAAGAGTTTAATATATTGTGATTGGTTATTTTGGGTGTTGGGTTTTGTGTTTAAGTTGTGGGGTTTATGTTTTGATTTATATGGTCAAACATTTAGGTTTTATGGTGTAGGTTATAGTGTTTAGGGGGTATTGGATAGGGTATAGGTTTTAGGAATTTGGGCGTAGGGTATATATTTTAGGTTATAGGGTTTAGGATTTATGGTTAATGATATAATGTACAATGTTTTGGGTGTAGGGTATAGGTTTTATGGTGTTGGGTATATGGTTTTAAGATTAGGGTTTATGGTATATGGTATAATGTTTTGGGTGTGGGGTCTAGGGTGTAGGGTGTAGGGTGAAGGGTTTAGTGTATATGGTGTATGATATAGGCTTTAGGGTGTAGGGTATCCAGTTTAGGATGTAGGACATATGGGATAGGGTTTAGGCTATATGGTTCATGGTGTAGGGTATACGATTTATGATGTAGCGTATATGGTTTCGGTTATATGGTTTAGGGTGTACTGTATTGGGTTTAGGGTTTGTGGTTTATAGTGTAGGGTATTGGGTATAACATATAGGGTTTAGGGGTTAGAGTGTAGGGTACATGGTGTATGGTGTAGGTTTTATGGTTTTGGTAGTAGGGTCTATGGATAATGGTGTAGGATATAGGGTTTAATGTCTAGGGTGTACGACTAAAGGTGCATGGTTTAGGTTTTATGGTGTATATTATAGGGTTCAAAGTGCATTGTTTATGGCTTAGGGAGGAGGGTATCTGGTTGAGAATGTTGGTTTAAGGTTTGGGGTTTAGGGTTTGGGGTTTGGGGTGTTGGGTTTAGGGTGTAGGGTTTATGGTTTAGTGCATAGGATTTACGTTGAAGGAATTTTGGATTAGGGTTTAGAGTGTATGGTGTAGGGTATATGGGTTAGGTATATTGGTATAGGGTTTAAGGTTCATAGTAGAGGGTATAGTGTTTTTCTTGTGGGGTTTGGGGTATAGGTTTTAGGTTATATGTTTTAGGGTGTAAGGTTTATGGTTTTGAATGCGTGATATAGGGATTAGGGTATTTGTTATCTGGTTTTGGGGGGAATGTATGGAGTTTAGGTTGTTGTGTTTACGGATTAGGGTGTAGTGTATAGGGTTTTAGATGTGGGGTTTAGGGTGGTAGGTATATGGTTTAGTGTGTATAGTATATGGTGTATGACACATCGTTACAGGTGTAAGTTTAGGGTTTTGGGTGTACAGTACAGAGTTTAGGGTGGATAGTGTATGGTTTATGGTGTGGTGTTTACCTTTTATGGAACAAGTCACAGGTTTTAGGGTGTAGGGTCTTAAAAACACTAAACCCCAAATTATCTTTAAAAACCAAAAAAACAATACAACACCCTAAAATCCATAAAAACATAAAAAAACAATACAAAAATAAAAATTACTAAACACAATAAAAACACTAAACCTCCAAAAAATCCTTTAATTCACTTAAAAACACTAAAATCTCAATAAAGGTTAAAATTATAAAAAAGCCACAAAAACCACAAAAATAACATTGAAAATCACATAAATATAATAAAAATCACCAATTAACCCTAAATAATATAAAAACCCTAATGATTAAAATAAAAAAATCCCTAAAATACCCTAAAATCCTAAAAAACACTAAAACCCATAAATTCCTAAAATCCCTAAAAACAATAAAATATCCTAAAAATTATAAAAAAAATCATAAAAACCGTAAAAGCCAAAAAACCCAAAAAATACTAAAACCCAAAACAACACAAAAAAACCTAAACCCTAAAAAATCATAAAACCATAAAAACACTAAAAATCCTTGAAATAGAAAATAGTCCTAAAACATGAGGAAAATAATTAACTATATACCCTACAATCTAAATCTTATACCCTAAATAAAAAAACCTAAACCCTATTCATGCAACCTGCAACTCTATACCCTAAAACCTACACCAAAAACCTTATACCCTACTCTCTTTACCCTACACCCAATAAAAAACAGTGACCCAAAAACCTAAAATGTAAAAACTATCCCCTACACCATGAACCATAAACCATACACCATAAACCCTATACCCTATACCCTATACCATAAACGAAAAACCCTAAACCCTACACCTAAAACCCAATAACTCATACCCAAAAACCTACAACACAACCCCTGTACACAAAATCCTAATCCCTGAACCATACTCCCTAAACTCTATATGCATCACCCTAAACCCTAATTACAACACCCTGAAACCTCTATCATAAACCCAACACCCTATATCATACACCTTAAACCGTAAACCCTATACCCTAAACTCTAAACCCTACACAATGAACCCTATAACCTACACCATAAACCCAAAACTCTACATCTTAAACCATATACCCTACACACTAAACCATAAACAGTACACCATAAACCTTGTCAACTCCACCATAAACCCTAACCCAATATCATTGACCCTAAATGCAAAACCCTACTCTCTAAACCTTACATTACAAACCCGACACCCTAACACCTAAACCATAGACACTTACTACAATACAATAAACCTGAAACCTTGAACACTACACAATAAACACAATACCATAAACCCAAAACCCTAAACACAAAACCATATACCATTCACCCTAAACCCAGAACTCTAAACCTTACACCCTACACCGTACGTCAAAAACCATAGACCCTAAACCCTAATCCCTATACCGTAAACCATAAAACCTACACCAAAAATAGAAAACCCTACACCCTAAACCATCTATCCTACAACCTAAACCCTAGTCCCTACACTCTACACCATATACCGTACACCCTAAACACTAAACCGAAGTCCCTAAACACTATTCACTAGAAGCTAAACCATAATCCCAACACCCCTAACACAATATCCAACACCCTAATCCCTTAACCCTACACCCTATAACCTATACCCTCCACCCTAATTCCTAAACCTTAAAACCTAAACCATATATCGTAATCTCAATTCCAAACACCTTAAGCTCTTACCCTATACCCTAAACCAACACCATCCACCCCAGTCCCTAAACCCAATATCTTGAACTCTATATTCTAATTCTTATACCAAAAACACTAATCCCGAATCCAAGAATATTTAAACTTGTACCCTACACTATAAACCCTAATCCCAACACCAGAAACCATATACTCAACATGCTAGACCCTATACCAAACACCCTAAACCCTTTACCCAGCACCTACCCCTTAAACCATAACCCCCAAACCCCATAAAGTATGTATTAAACCCTAAACCCTAAAATCCCTTAAAAACAAGAAAATCTAAAAAACCCTAAAAACCCTAAAAACCCTAAAAAATCAAAAAACATTAAAAACACTATAATCATTAAAAATAGAAAAAAAATTAAAACTAAAAACTCTTAGACCCAGTAAAAACAAAAAAACCTAAAAAAATCGTAAAAATTATAAACTATTCTAAAACCCCTAAAAATTATAAAAACCCTAATAACCCATGATAAAAACCTAAATCCGTTATTAACCAAAGAAAAACTTAAAAACCCCAACGTGCTAAAAATCATGAAAACCTATAAAAACCCATGAAACACCCTCAGAACCTTAAATACCTAAAAACACTGAAACACCTGAAAACACTAATGAATCCTTAGAAACCATAAGAACCCATAAAACCCTTATAGTCCTAATAGCTTTTAAACCCCTAAAATCTTAACAACCCACAAAACACCTAAAAATTCTAAAAAATCTAGATAATCCCAAAAAAACTCTCAAAACCTAGAATTCGCAAAAAAACACGACAACAATTAATAATTCAAAATAAAATTCATAAAATCCCTAAAACCCCTTGACACCCAATGAAAAACATTAAACCCTTATTACCATAGAAACCCATAAAAACATAAAATCACTAAAAGAGATGAAAATTCCTAAAAACCTAATAACCATAAAAACCCTAAACCATAAAAAACCTAAATATAGTAAAAATACAAAACAACGAGAAGCATTGAAAAACCCAAAACTCTAAAATTACTAAAAATGTTAAAAACACATAAATTTTTAAAAAAAACCATAAAACAAATAAAATACCATAAAACACTAAAAGTCACTAAACCATAAAACACTAAAAACCCTATAAACCCTAAATGGCCCTAACAACCCTAAACCTATAAAAGACTCTAAATGACCCTATAAACCCCCTAAAAGTCCCTAAAAACACATAAACAATGTAAAAAGATTAAAACATTAAAAAACCTAAAAACCCTAAAACCCATAAGACCCTAAAATCATAATATCCCTTAAAATAGTAAAAATACTAACCAACCAAAAAACACAAAAAAACCCTTTAAAAACCCAAACACATTCCTTAAAAATATAAAAACCAAAAAAATCTTAAAATTACAAAAAACATAAAAAATATATATAAAAACCCAAAAAACCATATATACCCCTAAAAGAACCTAAAAACCACTAAAAATATAATAAACCCTAAAACTTGTAAAAATAAAGAATACGCATAAAAACCCCTAAAACACTAAAAACCCTAAAACACCAAATGCACAAAAAATACCAAAAACCATAAATGTCCATAAAACACTGAGAATGCTCTAAAACCCTAAAAACTGTACAAATTTGAAAAACCCTAAACACCATAAAAACCAAAAAATCATGAAAAGCACTAAAATCCATAAAAATGGTTACAACCCTAAGAACCACATATATACTTAAAAACAAAAAAAAACCTCTAAAAACCACTAAAAAACCTAAACCCATAAAAACATTAAAATATATAAAACAATAAATAAAATAAAAAACCATAATCACACCAAAATCCATAAAACCCTTAATTTTTTTAAAACCCATTAAACAATAAACATGAAGAAACCCCTTGAAACATTTATAAACCAATTTAAAACTTAAAAAACCCCAAAAATAATAATAGACACTTACAGAACCTAGAAACCACTAAAACCCCCTAAAACCTAAAAAAACATAATTAACAATTAAGAACACTAATATTCCATAAAACCCCAAATCCCTAAAAGACAGTAAAACCCATAAAAACCTTCAAAATCCCTAATACCCCTAAAATACCCTAAATCCAATTGAAACAACTAAAAGATTTTAAAAACCCTAAAAGACACTAAATACAATAAAGGATCCTTAAAGTGCCATAAAGTACCCTAGATTCCCATAAATTACCTAAACACAAAAATGAATCTAAAACACTAGAAGATTCTAAAAGTTATAAAGGCCCTAAATTCCCTATAAAACTCTAACAGTCCCTAAAAACCTAAAAACCATATAACACTGCAAAAAACAATAAAACTATATAGGAACCTAAAAATATAAAAAAACCCTTATACCACCATAAAATACAAACAAATCATAAAAGACACTAAAAATGATAATTCCCAAAAGGCGATAAAAAACACAAAAAACCCCAACAAAATTTAAAAGCCTGAAAAACCCCATAAAGGAACCTCAAACACATCAAAAACCCAAAAAATAACCATAAATGATAAAAAATTCTAAAAGGGCATGAAAAATCTAAATCTCTTAGAACCCCAAAACATAATTAGACCCTAAAACCCCAAAAAACAAATAAAAACACAAAAATAACAAGATTCCAAATTTCCCTCAAAACCACTAAAATCATAAAAAAATCTTACAAAATCCAAAAATCCATATATACCAAAGCAAAAACCAAATCCCCTAAACTGCCCAAAAATCCAAAAAAAAACATAAAAACCATTATAACAAACTAACCCCCCCCCCCCACATAAAAACAAATAAAAAATCCTAGAATCACTAAAATCTTGTAAAAATTCATAAATCCCTAAAAACACCTAAAACCCATAAGAAACATAAAAATGACAAAAAACCTAAGACCCCTAAAACCCATAAAGCCCCCTAAAACCCATAAATCCCCCTAAAACCCAAATAGTCTTTAAAAGCCCTAAAAACAATAATACCGAAACCATTAAAACTATAAAAACACTAAAATAGAAAAAAAAAATTAAAAACCCTAAAAACCAAAAATATCTATAAGAAAAAAACACTGCAAAACCCCTAAAAAATCTAAAACCCCCTAAAACTCTAATAACCACTAAAAACACTAGAACAAATAAAATCCAAAAAAATAAGAATGTTAAAACCCCTCAAAACCATAAAACCCTAGAACCCATAAAACCTCTAAAATAGACATAAATACATAAAAACCCTAAAAATACCTGAAAATTAAAAAACCCAAACACCCTAAAAATAGTTTAAAATACATGAAACCCCTAAAAACATAAAATAAAACCCTAAAACCCACAGAATCCTAAAAACCATATCTCTCATGCAGACCCTAAAAACCCGAAAAACATGATAACACTTATTAAAATCCTAAAAACTCATAAAGAATAACTAAAAGCATAAAAACACTAAAACCATTAAAAACCTGAAAACCCAAAAACCATAAAAAATCATAAATCCCTAAAATCCATGAAACGTCCCTAAAAACCTACAAAACCAATAAAAATATTAAACCCAAATAATTATAGTAAACACCCTAAAATACCCGAAAACAATAAAAACCCAAAAAACCCCAAAAAACTATTAAAAACATGAAAAACCCTAAAACCCATAAAACCCCCAAATACCGAAAAAACCTGAAAACCACAAAAAAATATAAAACCCCATATAATCATAAAATATCATAAAATCACAAAAAACCCAAAAACCATAAACCCAAAAAACCATAAAAACAGTAAAAATTTTAAAAACTCAAAAAACCATAAAAGACCTTAAAACCCCTTAAAACCCATAAAAAGAGAAAAATACCTAAAACACAGAAAATATATACACTTAAAACCAAACTAAACACTACCCCCCCCAATGTTAAAAACACTTTAAAACCAATATATACATTATGACCAAAAAACCAAAAAACCATAAAACCAAAAAACTATAAAACCCATAAATCCCCCTAAAACCCAAAAAATAGTAAAAACGTGAAAAATCCCAAAAACCATGTAAAACCCTAAACCGTAAAAACTTAAAAAATAAATAAAATATCTGAACAAACTTTAATAATGTTAAAAATAAAAAAACAATTAGAAAATTGAATTCTTTAGAACCACCAAATAACCATAAAAACTTAAAAAACACATAACCTTAGAAACCCTAGAAACCGTAAAATCATTAGAAAACTATAAAACCCATAAAGACCCTAAAACCACTAAAGATTTCCAAATACACCTTAAAGTTCCTAAAAGACCATGAAATTCCTAAAAACCTTATATGACCCAAAATAACCATACAAAATATCTAAAAATATGATGAAACTGTAAAACACCCTAAAATCGATAAAATTATGAAAATCCTCTAAGCACTCTAAAAACTCCTAAAACCTCTAAGTACAAGAAAAACCCTAAAAAATTTAAAAACATAAACACCATAAAATACTATAAAAACATATAAGCTATTAAATTACATAAAACTATATAACCCTAATAACACTAAAGGGTGCTAAAATCCATAAATTCCCTTATACACTAAATAACCCTATAAAAACCATAGAAGACCCTAAAAACCATAAACACCCTCAAAATACTCAAAAATCATAAACCATAGAAAATATAAAAAAAATAAAACTAAGAATCCATTAAAATTATAAAACCGCTAAAACACTAAAATAATCCAAAAAAATATTAAATCCTTAAATAAATCCTAGAACACAAAAATATTAAAAACCCCTTAGAAACACTGAAAACCATGAACCCTATAAAACCACAAAAAACAATAAAATCATAAAAAACCCAATGTACCCCTAATACCCCGAATAACACTAATACCCTGAAAACCCCATAAAAACAATAAAATACCAAAAAACCATAACCCTTAAAACCCTTTAACCATTAAAAATTCCAAAAAAATTTCCAATAACTCTAAAAAGACATAAAATCCCCAATCAAATCTAAAACACCGAATAAATAATAAAAAAACCGAAAAACAAAAAACCATAAAATACAAAAAAAAATATATAATCACTTAATACCCATAAAAACCCTATGAACGCTTAAAGAAACTAAATCACTAAAAACACTAAAAATACAATAACTCAAAAAAATAGATAAAAACATTAATACACATAAAAGGATAAAATCCCAAATAACCCTAAAAATAAAAAAATATATATTAAAATCCCCTAAACATTCTAAAAACCAGAAAGAATCATAAAAAAATTAATACACCGTAAAAACATAAAACACTTAATACCTAAAAACCATAAAAAATCCTAAAAATTTAAATACCCATAACCCCCCAAACCTAAAAACCCCAAATGGTCCTTTAAAACCGAGAAATCTGATAAAACCCCTAAAACCCTAAAAGAACCTACAACCCCTAAATACACTAAAACCTGAAAAAACTACAACCAGTAAAAAACCCTAATTGATTCAAACACACTAAATACCCTTAAATGGCCTCAAAAACTCTAAAATATCACAATACCTTGAAAACACAAAAGACTCTAAAATCCCCAGAAAAATTATAAGATCATAAAAACACATAAAACCCCCCATAAAATTCAAAATATACTAAAGACATTAAAGTAACAAAATAGACAATAAAAAAAATTAAAAATTATAAAAACCCAAAATACATTAAAAACCCAAAAGACCCAAAAAACCATAATTATGTTTTTAAAAAACCAAAAATCACATTTTCGGTTATGAGGGGTTTTAGTATTTTTTTAGATTTTTAATGTTTTTAAGAGTTTCTGGGTTTAAAGGGATTTAGGGTTTTTTATAGTTTTAAGTGTTTAAGAGTTTTTTTGTAGTTTTTAGAGTTTTTATGTCTTTGTTTATTAGTTTTTGGTCTATTATGGGTTTATAGAATTATTTTATAGTGTTTTAGGGTTATTTTAGGGGTTCTAGGTATATTTTATGGGTTTTAAGGAGCCTGTGATATATTTTGGGTATTATGGTTTTATGTTTCCTAGAATTTTAGTGTTTTATAGGTTTTTTGGGTTTTTGTATGGAAATTTTAATTAATTTTATGGCTTGTTATAGGGGTTAATGGTTTTTTTTACAATTTTATAAAAAAAATTATTTAAGGGATTTAATTTTTTTCGTGGTTTTTAGTTTCTTTTGATTTTTAGGAGTTTTCAAGAAATATTTGGTTTTAGTCTTAATTAGATTTTTATAGTATTTAGGGATTTTTTACATTTTAGGGTTTTTAGAGGTTTCATATACGTTTATGATTTTTTGGAATTTCTATGGTTTTAGAGTCTTTTAAGGTTTTCAAAAATTTTCTAGGGTTTTCAGGTCTTCATAGTGCTTATGATCTTTTAGCGTCTACTATGGGTTTTTGGGTTTTTCTGGGTTTTCTGGTTTTTATGAATTTTAGGGATTTCTACAAAATTTTTGGTTTTAGGGATTTTCGGACTTCTAGTTTCCTTGTGGGAGGGTTAGGGGGTTTTCAGGTTTTTTTTTGGTATTTTAGATTTTTAGGGTTTTAGGGTTTTTAGTATTTTTAGTGGGTTGACGGTCTAATAGGGGTTTTTTTGGGTATTAGAGTTTCTATAATTTTTTAGGGTTTTTGGTTTTTAGTGTTTTATTGGTTTATTACATTTTTTATGATATTTAGTGTTTTTAGGGTTTTAGGGTTTTTTAGGATTTTAGGTATAGGGTTTAGGATATATGGTATAAATTATGGGGTGTAGTGCATAAGGTTAATGGTGTACCATAAAGTGTATAGGTTTAGTGTATATGGTTAAGTTTGTAGAGTATTTGGTTTAGTATATTGGGTACAAGTTCAAGGGTGTAGGGTTTAGGTTACAGGTTTTTGGGTATATGGATTTGTGTGTATGGTATAGGATTTAGGGTCTAGGGTTTATGGTTTAGGGATTAATATTGAGAGTTTTCGATGTTGGGATAAGGGTATTAGGTTTAGAGTATATGGTTTTGGATTTTCATTGTAGTGTTTAGGGTGAGGTGTATATGGTGTAGGGTTTAGGGTTTGGTTTATAAGGATTAAGTTTTAGGGTGTACTGTATATGGAAATTCATTTTTAATTTTTTATCAATTTTTAGGGTTTTAGGGGTTTTGTGGGCCTTTAAGATCTTAATTGGGGTTTCATGTATTTTTGGGGATTTAGGGGTCTCGAGTTATTTTGGGTATTAGATTTTTTAATTTTAATTCAATACTTTTATGTGATTTAGGGTTTTTAATGGGTTTTAGGGGTTTTTTTTGTTTTTCTGGATTTTAGGTGTTTAAGGGTTTTCTTAGTGTTTTTTTGGTTTATTGGGTTTTCGTAGGTTTTTATGGTTTTTCATGGTTTTGGGGTTTCTCAGTGTTTTAAATCAAATTTAGGGGTTTTAGGGTGTCTAGGTATTTTTAGGGGTTTTTTGGTTTTATTTGGGTTCTTTTGATTTTTAGGGTTTTTTGGTTTTTTTTGGTGTTTAGGTGTTTTTGTGGTTTTTGTTGGGATTAAGGGTATTTTAATTTTTATAGGTTTTAGGGGTTTTTTTGGTTTTTTAATTTGTTGTTTGGTTTTTAGGGTTTTAGGTTATCATGGGTTTTTTGGGTTTTTGAGATTTTTGGTTTTTAGGTCTTCAGGATTTTTAGAATGTTTAGGGTTTTTATATTATAACTATATTTTTGGTTTCTAAATGGGTTATATGGTATTTTTGGGATTAAAGGGTCTTCTTAGTGTGTTTTAGGTATTTTAGGGATATTTATGGCTTTAAGGATTTAATATTGTGTATAGAATTTTTAAGTGGTATTTGGTTTTTGCTTATTTATATATTTTTATGTTTTTAACGGTTGTTAAGAGTTAAGGGGTGGTTTGGAATTTTGAGGCTTTTTAGGATTTTTTTTGGGTTTTTAACTTTTTTAAGGTATTTTATAGTTTTATTTTTTTTATTGGTTTTATATTTTCCTTTATGTTTAAACAGTTTTACAGTTTATTGGTTTTGTGGGTTCAATTTTTCAATGGGGTGTTTTTAGATTTTAGTGGTGTTATATTTTTTTGGGTTGTAGGTGGGGTTTTAAGTGTTTTTTAGTTTTTAAGTGTTTTAGTATTTAAGGGGTTTGGGGGGGTTTAGGGTATTTTGAGGGTTATTTGAGGGATTTTTGTGGTTTTTAAAATATATTAATGGGTTTTGGGTTTTTAGGGTTTTATGGTTTTATGGTTTTTTATAGGTTTTTATGGTTTACAAGTTTTTATGGATATATTAATTTTTTTAGGGTTTTTAGGAGTTTTTTTTGGTTTTTATTGAATTTTGGGGTTTTAGGTTTTTATGATTTTGAGGGTATTTTAATGTTTTTATGGGTGTTTAGGGTGTATTAAGTGGTTTTATGGTTTTTATGGTTCTTAGTGGTTTTAGAGTTTTTATGATCTTTTAGGTGTTTTTTGGGGTTTTAAGGTTTTTTGGGGGATTTAATGTTTTTAGAATCATTTTGTATTTTAGTGTTCTAGTATCATTTAGATGGGTTTTTTGTTTTTTAGGGTGCTTTTGATTTTTTTATGGGTATTTATGGTTATCAGTATTTTTATTGGTATTAAAGGTTATAGTGTTTTTTGGGGTTGTTTGTTTTTTGATGTTTTTTAGTTTTAGGGTTTTTAGTTGTTTTAAGGGTTTTATGTGTTTTAAGTTGTTATAAGATTTTGGGAGCATTATGATTTTTGTGTTCTTTAACGTATTTAGGTTCTTTTAATGTTTTTAGTGTTTTTTTGTTCTTTTAAGGGTTTCAGGGTTTTAGGGTCTTTAAGGAATTTTTTGGTCCATTTAGTGGTTTTAGGGGTTTCATAGTCTGTATGGATTTTGTGGGGTTTTTTATTGTTTTTTGGGGGTTTTGGGTTTCTTAGGATTTTATGGTTTTATGGTAATTTTGGACTTTTAGAGTTTTGGGGGTCATTATGGTTTTATGGCTCTTTATGGGTTCTTAGGGACCATTAGGTTTTTATGGTTTCTATGGTTTCCTTAATAAATTTTTGTGTTTTTATGGCCTTTTAGTATCCAATTTTGTTTTTTTTTATTTTTAGGTTCTTTTATGGATTTTACAATTTTTAGGACCTTTACAATTTTTTAAGATTTTAGGAACTTTGTGAGTTTTTAGAATATTTGTGTCTTTCAGTGTTTTTAGATAATTTTGGAGGTTTGAGGATATTTTATGGGTTTTTAGGGTTTTATGGTTTTCTAGTGTCGTTTAGGGGTTTTAGTGTTTTAAGGTCCATTTATGGTTTGTAGGGGTTCTTTGGTCCTTTTGTGCATTCAGGGTGGGGTTTTAATGTTTTTGGGTCATTTTTCATTTATATGGTCTTTTGGGTTTTTAAGAGTTTGAGGTTTTGTTATGGTTTTTGTGTGTTTTTAGAGTTTTTAGTTTTTTAGAGGATTTAGGGATTTATTATATTTTAAGGTTGTATTGGGGGTTTTAGAGTTTCTTATGTTTTTAGGGGTCTTATTTTTCATGGGTTTTATGATTTGTTTAGGGTTTTATGGGGTTTTATAGATTTTAAATTATATAAAGTATTTTGGGATGTTATGGTTTTTTTATTTTTTTGATATGGTTTTAAGGACTATTGGGGTTTTTAATGAAACCTAGGATTTATGGTTTTTTATCATTTTAGGAGTTTTTTTTGTTTTTTTGGTTTGTTTTTGTTTTTTGGGTTTTTAGGGTATTATGGACCTTTTTGTGTTTTTAGGGATTTTGGGGGTTTTCGGTTATAATCATTCTAAAGTGTTTTAGTGTTTGATATGTTTACTTATAGTTATTAGGGGTCTTCCCATGTTTTTATAGGTTTTAGTGTTTTTGGGTTTTCTGAGGTTTTTTAGTGTTTTAGGGTATTCCATGATTTTTATGGTTTTATACGATTTTAAGTGTTTATATATTTTCTAGTTTTGTGTTTTGGTTTTTATTTTTTTAGTGTTTTTGTACAGTTTAGGGTTTTTTTATTTTTTGGGCCTTATAGGTAATATTATAGGATTTAATGTGTTTTCAGGTCTTCTATGGATTTTAGGGGGTTATGAAAATTTAAGGGTGCTTAGGGATTTTGATGGATTTAGGGGTTTTCATCATTTTTTTGGGTTTTTTTTGTTATCCTAGGTATTTTTATTATTTTATTGGGTTTTAGGGTTGTTATGGTACTTAGGGATTTATGAGTTTTTGGGTATTTAGGGGTTATAGGTGTTTTAGCGTTTTTAATATTATTTTATGGGAATTAGGGGTCTTGGAGGGGTTTTGCGTTTTTTAGTATTGCATAATGGGTTTTAGGATTTTTAGGGCATATAGGGGTTTATAATTTTTAAGGCCTTTTAGGTTTTTAGGTTTTTTTCTGGTTTTTTGGGTTTTGTTGGGTGTTTCTGTGAATTATGTTATTTGGGGTTTTTTATGGGTTTTCTTATTTATTTGGGGTTTAGGTATTTTATGTGTTTCAAAGGGGTTTTAGGGTTGTTAATGGGTTTTAATGACTTTTATGTTTTTAGGGGTATTAGGGGTTTTAGTGTTTTGTATATTTTTTATGGTTTGTTGGGTTTGTATCTGGTTTTAGGGTTTATTAAGGGTTTTTAGTGTATTTATGGGTTTTAGGGGTTCAGGATTTTTATGGTTTTGTGGATTACGTAGTGTTTTGCTGGTTTTAAAGGGTTTTAGGGTCTTTATGTTTTTTTAGGGTTTTTTAGATTTTTGGGATTTTTGGGGACATGAAGTGGTTTTCTTGGTTTTTAGAGTTTTTAGTTTTTTTTTTGGGGTTAGAGATGTTTATATTTTTTTTTGGATTTTGGGCTTTTAGGTTTTTAATCATTTTTATTGCTTCACGGGTTTATGATTTTTTTAGATTTTAAAGAATTTTTATTCTTTTGAATTGTTTTTTTTATTTATTTTTTATTTTTTTTATTTTTTGAGTGTTTTTAAGATGTTAATGGTTTTTTTTTATTTTAGTATTTTTTATGTGTTTTAGGGTTTTATGGGTTTTATATGTGATTTAGTTTTTAACGTTTTGTGGAATTTATAGGTAGTTTATTATGGTTTTAGGGTTTTTAATATAATTTCCATTTATATAGTTTTTTATTGGACTATAATTTTAGGGTTTTAGATTTCATAATGGGTTTTAAGGATTTTATTCCTATTTTTGGTTTAATAGTTTTCATGACTTTTAGGTTTTTATCATATTTTTGGGGTTTTAGGTAATTTTAGGTTCCTTTTGAGTTTTTAGTGTCCTTTATGGTTTATTATGTTTTATAGGGTATTTCTTTTTTTTTTAATTTTAGTGTTTTTATAGTTATTAGGTTTTTTTTGTGATTTTGTGGGTTTTAGGTTATCGAAATGGGTTTTATGGTATTTTTATTGTGTTTACAATCTTTTTAGAATCATTTAGGGTTTTTATAATTTTTATTGGTTGTGGGTGTGTTAGGGGTTATAGGGAATTATGGTTTTTGAGGTTTTTATTTTTTTAGGTTTTTTGGGTGTTTATGTGTTTTAGGGTTTCATAGGGTTCGTATGTTCTTTTTAGGGTTTTATTGGGATTTAAGGGAATTTTTATGGGTTTTTTATTTATTAGGGGGTTTATGGTCATTTATTGTCTTCGTATGTTTTTTTGGGTTCATATGGTGTTTCAAGGGTTTTATGAATTTACCAGATTTTTCGGGATATTTGGGATCTTTGGTGTTTTTATGAATTCTCTAGGTTATTTTTGGATTTTATGGGATTTTGGGGTTTTTAGGGAATTTAGTGTTTATAAGGTATGAGTGTTTGAATGATTTTTAGGTTTATTATGGGTTTATGTATATTTTAGGGATTTTAGTTTTTTTACGGATTTAGAGGTTTTTGGCGGGGTCTTAGTTTAAATGGGTTTTATCCATTTTTAGGGGTTTTAAGGTTTTTTTGAGGTTTTTATAAAATTTTATGGTATTTTATGTTTTTTAGATTTTTAGGTTGTTTTAATGGTTTTACGGTATTTATGGTGTTTTAGGGGTTTTTATGGTATTTAGGTTATTTTACTATTTTATTGGATTTTAGGGAATTTATAGTTTTTAAGGAGTTTATAGGGATTCTTGGGTCTTTTGGGGTTTTATGGTATATGATTTACTTTTTAGGGTTTATGCTGTGGGGTTTAGGTTTTGAGCTATATGTTTTAGGGTTTGGGGTAGGGTATAGCATGTATGGTGTAGGGTTTAGGGTTTAGAGTGTAGGGTATATGGTTTAGGTTATAGGTTTTCGGGTTTAGGGTTATGGGTATATAATATAGGGTTTTGGGTGTAGGGTATTCGATTTATTAGTTATGGTATAGGGTTTTGGGTGTTGGTTATATGTTTACAGGTTTAGGATTATGGTGATGGTTTTCGGGTGTGGTGTTTAGGGTTTAGAGTGTGGGGTATAGGGATTGGGGTTTGGGGTTTGGGGTTTGGGGATTAGGGCATAAGGTGTATGGTATAGGATTTATTATGTAGGGTGTACGGTCAACGATTAATGGTATAGGATATAGAGTGTGAGTGATATGGTTTAAGGTATAAGTTTTTGGTTTTTGGTTATAGAGTATAGGGTATATGGTTTTTGATACAAGGTATATGGTTTTGGTTATATGGATGAAAATTTATGGTGTAGTGTGTTTGGTTTCAGTTGTAGTGTTAATGGCTTACGGTGTAGGTTTTATAGTTATGCTGTAGGGTTTTATGATTTAGGGTGTCACGTATAATATTAAAAATGTAGGATTTAATGTTTAGGGTGTATGTTGTAGGGTATATTTCATTAGCAAGGA
This sequence comes from Viscum album, assembly GCA_963277665.1. Lineage (NCBI taxonomy): Eukaryota > Viridiplantae > Streptophyta > Magnoliopsida > Santalales > Viscaceae > Viscum > Viscum album. Next base: position 63,116 of record CAUJRU010001760.1, read on the forward strand.
GGAAACTATTCATTCCTTGCATGGAAAGCTCACATGTGAAATAATCGAGGAGCGTACCCCGTGCGGGAAGCTTATCTCCTGAAGGTATAGGACTACTGCTACAGCTACATCATCCAATGGTTTGACCTTATGGTCCTCTCTATGTAACATCATCTCGCACTCAGAATGGACTATCCAAGAATGAAAGATACTATAATAGTTTCATAACTACTCGAGTAGTGCATACGGTTATCCAGGGTGACCTGCCCCAACGATCTCCTTCAAGGAGTCTTTCCAATATCCAATTTTTTTCAGAACAATTCTGAATGCGTCTTAGAAAGAATTGTTAGACTCTGTTCTCATCAACATAGAACAGGACATGAGCGTATTTAATCTTTCCATCTCAGGGAAATTTAATTTGAATGAATTTCATAGCATAAGAAAATCACAGGGGCAGTATGATAAGGGGAATGAAATAGTTTCATACAAAAAAAATTCATACTAAACACAACTTTCTCACTTGGAGGATTCATCACAATCCTCTTCCATCTAATGATAACGTTAAACACCTTGGCATAATTATGGCCACCTACAGCCTCTATTTTGTGAAAAATGTGAAGAGAGTATGAGTCGCATATTCCTAGTAGAAAAATGGTCTCTCCAGGTTTGGAGATTCTTTGGGGAGTTCCTATTTTACTCCTCTCAAGTGTCCATATATGACATGTTCATGGTGCGTTGGTTCTAGGGGTCAAATGGTTCATATTTGGAAAAACTTTCACAATCCATAATCTTAAACGCTTGCTGTTGGTGCCTACGAAAAACAAATAACCATGCTTGGATTGAGAGGATTAAATACATAGGAAGGTCCATCGTGGAAAGAACTAGGTGTATCTGGATAGTTCTAATCGGTCATGTAGGAAACTAGAAAGAGGATCCTTCCCTTCCTGCACTGCATGAATATCACATTGGGTCCATTAAACATCTCCAAGGGGCGATGGATTTTTTGGATTCCTACACGGGACGACCTCAATCTCAACATGGATGGGTCTTGCGTCATAGGTGACATGCGTGTAGGTGGGTCATTTTTTATGATAGGGGGAGTGTGGTATTGGCATTTACAGCTAATTTCAGGAGTGAAAGTTCAATTCCGGAATATGCTATTGATATTATTATAGGTATTACCATATGTAGACATGAGGACATTCATATTTCCAAGGTTTAGACTAATTCTATGATCATCCATGATGCATTACATGTCATAGGCACCATCCCATAGTCAGTCTCTTATATGATCTGGCAATACAAGTCCCTCTTGAGCAACAAAATTGTTGTCTCCCATACCTGGCATGAGCAAAACAATGTGGCTAACTAATTAGCCTCCCTAGTAGCCCTTGGTACCCTGATTTTTATCTTTCTTATGATTCACACATTAAACTAGAGTGGTTAAATATAGTCTGAGGTGATGCCCTTAGTTTTCACTATCTCTTTCCCTAGGCCTTTGTTTTCCTCTTCCATTGTTTCAGCTTCTTTAATAAAAATAGAAATGTTGACGATGATGGTTTTTGGTCAAGGGTAGAAGGTTTTGGTTTTATTTTAGAGGGTATAGTTTTTAGGTTGTAGGGTGAATGGTGCTGGGTGTAGTGATTATAGTGTAATTTTAGGGTTTTGGGTGAATGTTATAGGGCATTGCTTTTTGGGATTGGGGTTTAATATATAAGGTATATGGTTTTTCATGTAGGTTTTAGGCTGCAAGGTTCAGGTTGTAGGGTTTGGGTTTTAGGTAATATGGTATATGGTTTGGGGTGTTGGGTTTTGGGTTTAGGGTATAGGGATTAGGATTTTGTGTTTTGGTTTTAGGGTGTAGGCTATATGGTTTAGGGTGTGGGGATTAGGGATAAGGCTACTGGGATTGAGGTGTAGGGAATATGGTTTAATATTTTTGGAATTGGGTTTAGTCTTTATGTCCATAAACACACTAACAAACTTAATAACCCTGAAAACATTTAAAAATACATAAACTCCCTAAAAACCCTTAAAACCAATAAAATTCCATATAACCTAAAAACCAATAAAAACCCAAAAAAATGAAACCCCCTAAAATTCCTAAAAAACCAAAAGACCCTAAACCCCCTAAAAAGCTGTAAAAATCCTAAAAACCATAATACCACAAAAAACCATGAGAACCCCAAAACCACTAAAAATACTAAAAACCCTATAACCTAAAATAAAATAAAAGACTCTTAAAACCACTAAAACAAAAATCCCCGTTAAAAAAACCCCAAAACCCAAACCAAAAATAAAAAACAGTGAAACCGCTAAACCACTAAAAACACTAAAACACAGTAAAACCCCTAAAAACACTTCAAACCCTAAAAATAAATAATAACCTAAAAACAAAAAAAAAACCTGAACCATATACCCTACTCCCTAAACCCTAAATCCTACAACCTCAGTCCAAAACCCTACACCCTAAACCATGAATCCAAAACCCTACACCCAAAACCATAAACATTAACCCTGAAACCAATACCCTACCCCCTAAACCGTACACCCTATACCCTATACCCTACACCCTATACCCTAAACCGAATACCAAAAACCCTATACCCATACCTTTAAACAAAAAACCCTACACCCTAATCCCTATAACATATACCCTAAACCCCTAACCCTACACCTAAAAACCTATACCCTATACTCTACACCCTAAACCCTAAACCATACACCGAAAACCCTATTCCCTAAAACCTAGTACCTAAACACAAACACTATAAACTACACATTAAACCATAAACCCTACATGGTAAACCCAAAAACCTAAACCCAAGAGCATATATCCTAAAACCTACATCGTACACCAAAATCACTAAACCCTACACCCTATTCCCTATTCCCTACACCGTAAAACAAATACTATCAACCGTAAAACCTATATTGTATACCATATACCCTACACCCCAAATCCAAAACATGAAACCCTAAACTCTATACCCAAAACCCTAAACCCCGCACCCTAAACCTTATACCCTATAACCAAAACATTATTCCCTACACCCTATACCATGATCCTAAACCATAAACCATATACCCTAGAAAATAAGCCCTTAACCAACACCCTAAACCCTAAACCCTAAACCCTAACACCCGAATCACTATACCTTAAACCGTATAACCCAAACCTTAAAACCTTGACCCTACGCCCAAAAATCTATACCCAAAACAATAAACTATATAATCTAAACCCTAATCTCTAATCCTACACTATAAACCATATACCATAAACCATAAATCCTAAAACCTACACCATAAAATATTTACCATAAACAAAATATAATACATCTAAACCCAAAAACTGCACATCTTAAACCCTATAACCTACACCCTAGACCCTAAATCGAACACCCTAATCCATAAAACCAACACCCTAAATCAATTACCATATACCCTTATCCCTTATCCCTACACCATAAGCCCTATACCCTCCACCATAAAACCTAAAACATACACCTTAAACCCTTTACCTCACACTCTAGAAACTAAAACGAACACCCTAACCCATATAGAAACCAACATAAATTTTAAACCCTACACCCTAAACCATATAACCTACACCCTACACCCTATACCATACACCCAAAATCATATACCCTACCCCATAACCCCAAAACACCAAATCCTAAACCCGATACCATGTACCCAAAATCTAACACCCTACAACCTAAACCCTATACCCTAAACCCTTACCAAATACCCTAAAACCCAAAAAAACCATATAAATAAAAAAACGCCTAAACATCTTGTAAAACCAAAAAACCTAAAAATACACAGAATAGACCCAAAATATAAAAAATTTATGAACATTGAGAAAACTCTAGAGACCAAAAAAACACTAAAAAACTTTAAAACACTAGAAATTCATAAAACCCCTAAAAATACCTAAAAACCAAAAAACCTCTAAATACAATAAAACCCTTTACATAGTATAAACCCTTAAAACTATAAAACCCATAATAAAAGTTTTAATAACCTAAAAACCATAGAAAAACCCTCAATCCACCTAAAAACCCAATAAATCGTAGAAAACCAAAAAAAATAAAAAAGCCCAAAACACAAAAAATTGTAAGAAACCCATAAAACCATAAAACACAATAAAATCTGTAAGCCCTTCAAACATGGAAAACAAAAAAAAATCAATGAATGCAAAGAATTTCCTATACCCAATAAAAATCATAAAAAACCCAAAACCCCAAAATCTCCCTGAAATAGTAAAAATCCTCAAAACCCCTATAAAGAACTAAAAAACACTCAAACCACTAAACCCCCTAAAACCCCTAGAAACATTAAAAAATACTTAAAATCTTTTAAGGGCAATAAAACCACCTTAATAGCCAAAAAATGAAGAAATTAATAAAACCCATAAAACGCCTAAAAACTCTAAAACCCCCAAAAACCATAAAATTCCTCAAAAATCTTAAAAACCATAAAACACTAAAAAATAGGAACAAATCTAAAAAAACACTAAAAACCAGAAAAAACCCTAAAACACCTATAAAGCATAAAACCCCTAAAAACATTAGAACCCCCCCAAAACCCTTAAACCCAATAAACACCTATAAACCCATAAAATACCCTAAAAATAATAAAATTGCTGAAAACCAAAATAGCCCAAATTACAATTAAAAATCATAAACCCCCCAAAATAACCATATAAAAACCCTAAAAACCCTAAAAGCCCCCAAAAACCCTAAATCCCTATGCATCACCATGAAACCTACAACACTAAAATCCCATGAACCACTAAAACCCATGAAAACCCCAATTAAAAAAACAAAACCCCATAAAACCCTAAAAAATTCTAAAAATACCTAAACAAACTGATAAAAAACTCCATAAATCTATTCAAAAAGTCCATTAAAACAGTAAACCCCCCTAAAACCCTAAAAATTAGAAAAAACCCTGAATCACTAAAAGATCATAACTGGCCCTATAAAAAACCTAAAATACCCCAAATAACTCTTTAAACATCCTAAAAACCTAATACCCTAGATATACAAAAAACCCAAAAAATCCTAAAGCCCTAAAACCATGAAAACCCCCCTAAAACGCAATGATATCCTTAAAAATCATTAAAAACCCAAAAAACCCAATCACAATCTTAAAATAACATAAAAACCCTAAACCTCCTAAAAAATGGAACCTTATAAATTATAAATACACTAAAACCCCCTAAACCCCTATCAAATCTATAAATGATAGAAACTCTTTAAAACCCTAAAATCCACCTAAAACCCAAAAAACGTAAAACCCTAAGGAACCTAAAATTCCATAAAAATAGTAAATATCCCCAAACCCATTAATTAAAAAAATACTAAATACTCTAATAACTCTAATAACCCCAAATACCTAAAAAACCCAAAACCCTAAAAATCATAAAAAAACCCTGATAACCCAAAAACCTACAAAATTCCAAAAATCTGCTCAAATGATAAAAACATTTAAACCCTAAAAAACCCAAAAAAAAATTCAAACCCCCCAAATTACTAAAAATCATAAAAAACTAAATACCCCATAAAACATTTCAACCCTCTAAAACCCTTGATATCCTTAAAACCCTGTAAAATCATAAAACCCATAAAATTCCTAAAACCCCAAAACATGAATAGGAACCCTAAAACACCATTAAAAGCATAAACCCCATAAAACCATACAAAACCTTGAAAATCCCTAAAAATAATAAAAAGAACTAAAAAACCTAAATCCATTCAAACTCTAAACCCCTTAAAAATCCATTACAAACTGTAACCCTGAAATCCACTAAAAACCCAAAGCACCATAAACCCTACCAAATACCCGATAAAAATAAAAAACCCTAAATAAAACTTAATCCTATAAAGACCATAAAAACAATGGAACCCCTTATAACCCCTAAAACACCATGAAAACCCCAACAGACCCTAAAACAATAAAAACAAAAACAATCGTAAAACTATAAAACCAAAAATGCACCAAAACCATAAAAATCAATTAAATAAATTAAAATACCAAAAAAGACTATAAGAAACCTAATACGCCAAAAGGACCCTAAAACCCTAAAGTCCCTTAACCTCCAAAAGGTTCCTAAAACCTATAAAACCCTCAAACACCCTAAAAACCCCAAAACATAAGGGATCCTTAATATTCTTAAAACCCATAAAAGACCCTAGAAATTTTTAAAAATGCCTAAACTACCCTAAAACCTCTAAAAACCATAAAATAACCTAAAAACATTAATATACCTTAATGATTCTAATACAACTATCCCCAACCCAAAAACAAGATGAATCCACTAAAAGACCCTGAAACACCCAAAAAACCCAAAAACACATTAAATTCTATCAAACCTCGAATGTCCATAAATATATTAATAAAACCATAACCCCTAAACAATTAAAAGAACTTAAATACCATAAAAACAAGTAAAATACCCATGAACCCCTAAGAATCGAAAAAAACCCAAAAACCAAAAAACCCCTAAAAACCGTAAAAACCCAAGCAAAATCCAAAAACACCTATGAACACAAAAAACCCTAAAACCACAAAAAACCCCAAAAACCCCAAAACACTATAAAACCCATAATACCCTTTAAAAACATACAAACACCTAAAAAAAATAAAAAATCATAAAATAAAAAAACCATAAATACCCTAAAAATAATAAAAACACTAAAATACCTAAAAACCCTAAAAACCCTAAAAACAATCAAAACACCTAAAACCCCTAAAATCATTAAAAACACCCAAGCCCCTAGAAATTCAAGAAAATAAAGAAACATAAACCCCCAAACACCTAAAAATTATAAACATTTTAAAAAATGCTAAAAAATCATCCTTAAAATGTTAAAACCCTAAAAACCCCATAAAAACAATAGAACCCAGGAAATCCCCAAAAAACTCGGATACCCCCAAAACACAATAAAATATCACTAAAGATCTAGAATCCCAAACCTATCATAACCGAAAAACCTCTTAAAAGCCTAAAACCTTAAACCTTAATTTAGAACCCAAAATACCCTATAACACTATGAAAATTATGAAACCCCTAGAAATACCAATAACACTAGGAAAACCAAAAAAACATTGAACCATAATAAAATTATAAACATTAAAAACCCCAAAAAACACCATAAAATCCATTTAAATCCTAAAAAACTAAAATACATACAATAATAGTAAAAGCCCCTAAATAACCCAAATCCAAAAAAACCCAAAAACCCAAAAAATCGCATAAATTATCCGTAATAAAAAACCAATAAAAACACCCATTACCCAAAAACACTAAATCCCTAAATCCACTAAATTGGGATAAGAATACCTAAAACCCTAAAAATGAAATTACACAATCAAAATAAAAAAACACTAAAAACCCCTAAATTTCAAAAACCACTAAAAATGCTAAAAGGACCCAATATCCTCTAAAAACCCTAAAACCCCATAAAACCCCATTAAACTAACCCCCCCCAAACCCCGAAAAAACTAACAAACATCTTACTAAACCTAAAGACTCTTTAAATACCGAAAGAACATTAAAGACCAATAAAATTATAAAAAACAATAAATTATAAAAACCATAAAACCCATACATACCATTAAAAACATGAATACCCCCCCCCCAAACTATGAAAAACCTTAAAACCCCCTAAAACCCCTCATAACACTAAACCACCCTAAAAAATCTAAACCCATTTTAAAAATCGTAAAAACCCTAAAACACCCAAAAAACCTAAAAACCTCCAAAACCATAAAATCATATAATTATATTAAAAATCATAGATACCAATAATATACCAAAAAATATGAAATACATAAAACCATAAAACCCATAAAAATTATAAAAAATCATGTAGGACCCTAAATACCAAAAACCCCATTAAAAAACTAAAAGGCCATAAAAACACTAATAATATATCACATACCCTAGATATCCATAAAAACATCTAAAGGACCCTAAAAACCTAAAAACCATCAAAATCACCAAAGAACCCAAAAATCCCCAAACAACCAAACAACCCTGAAACCCCTAAAACTGAGAAAAACATAAAAAAAACCCAATAAAACCTAAAAAACTAAATCCCTAAAAAACTATAAAAGGCCATAAATCCCAAAACCTAAAAATACCTGAAAACCCTTAATAACCCTAAAATTCGCTAAATAATATATTAAAATATCTAAAAGTTCCAAATAACCCCATAAAAACTAAAAACAGAAAAATCCTAAATGTCCTTAAAACCATAAAAAATCTAAAAACCCTAAAATAATAAAACCCTTAAAAACAATAAAAACCCTTAAAGTTTATAAAAAACCCCTAAACCATAAAAAACAAAAAAAAAATAAATTATTTAGAAAACCCTAAAACTAAAATAACCTTAAGACCCCTAAGACACTAAAAACCCTCAAATCCATAAAATAGCATAAAAACATGAAAAACCCTAAAAACCATAAATCATTAAAAAGGCCCCAAAAAACCACAAAAATCAACAAAACCCCAATACCTTAAAAATAATAATGATGCATAAAAACTCATAAAAACCCGAAAAAAAAATTCTTTATAATAAAAAATAAATACTAAAAACCATAAACCCTAAAAAACTCTACTACACTTAAAAAATCATTACCAACACTAAAAAACCAAAATATCCCTTTATACCCATACAATCATTAAAACCCCAAAAGGATTTAAAATTACTAAAAATTATAAACACAAAAAACCCATAAAACACTAAAAACATAAAAATCCCATAAAAACCAATAACCCAAAATAAATCTGAAAAAAATTTAATAACTATAAAATTCCCAAATACTATAGAAACCTTAAAACCCCTAAAAAACCTAATGAATACTTAAAATCCTAAATACATAAAACTCTTAGAGTGCTAAAACCCAATAAAAAACACTAAAAAACATAAGTACCTAAAACCCCAAAAAAATAACTCCAAAACCCCCACAAACCCATAATAAACCGTAAACCCTAAAAGAAACTAAAACCCAATATATCCTTAAAAACCCTAAAAGATAAAAAATATATTAAACCCATAAAAACCCCTGAATGTTCATCAAAATGCATAAAATTCCCTAAACCCCCCAAAAAAAATGAAAAACCTAAAACACCTAAAAGCATTAAATGACCCTAAAACCCAAAAAACCGAGAAAACCAAAAAAAACATAAAAAACTAAAAACTGAAAAATATGAAAAATACTCTAAAAACCATAAAAAACCACAAAAAATTTAAAAACCCTAAAGCCCCATAAAAAATTATAAAACACTAAAATTTAAAACTACTTTTTTAGGATTTGAGGTTTTTATGGGGTTTTCTTTGTTTTAGGGTTTTTTCAGTTTTTATGTTATATTGGTTTTTACGTTTTTTTAATTTTTCAGTTGTTTTATTGTATTTTTGAAATTTTATGGTTTGTTTTATTTTTTTGGATTTTTGGGGGTTTTTTGGTTATTGTGAATTTTTATAATTATTATATTGAATTATAGGGTTATTTTAGGGTTTTGGTGGTTCTTTTTTGGATTTTAGGGTTTTTATTGTTTTTATAATACTATATAGATTTTAAAGATATTAAAGTGTATATGGTTATTTTGATTTTTTGGGTTTTTTTGTGTTTTGCTGGGACCTACTGGGTGTTTTGGGTTTTTATGACTTGTAATAGGTTTAATTTATTTTCATGGGGTTTTTGGGTTTTATGCATTCTTAATGTTTTTTGGGTTTTTAAAATTTCTAATGATATTAGGGTTATTTATTTTTTATGGGTTTCTAGGTTTTTTATTTCATGTAGGATTTTTAGGGGTTTTATAGTTTATATATTTTTTAAGGTTTTTATAGTTTTTAGGTTTTTCATGTATTTTAGGGTAATTTAGGGGTTTTAGGATCCACTACGGGGTTTTAAAATAATTATAAGACCTTTCGGGGATTTATAGTTTTTTGGGGATTTTATGCTTATGGATTATTTTATAGTTTTTGTCTGTTTTTTAGAGTTTATTTTATATATTTTGTTTTTAGGGACATTATGAATTACTAGGTTGGGGGTAGTAGTGTTCATTTGGGGTCTTCAAAATTTTTAGGGGTTTTAGGGTTTTTAGGGATTTTATGTTTTTTTTTTTGGGATTTTTTGGTTTCGAAGGTTTTTTGGGGTTTTTAATTTTTATGTTGTCAAGGGGTTTGTGATTTTAAGGATTAATTTAGGGTTTTTATATGTTTTTTATGTTCAATGTTTTTTAGTCTTTTGTGTTATTTTGGGATTTTAGGATCTTCTAATTACTTTTAGGGGTTTTATGGGTTTTAAAGGCGTTTTATTATTTTTATGGGATTTTCATGTTTTTAGGGTCATTGAGTTTTTAGGATTATTTAGGGTTTTAAGATTTTTTAGGGGATTTTTATTGTTATTATTGGTTTTGAGGGATTTTTTGGTTTTAGGTGTTTATGGATTTTTATGATTTATTGGGTTTCTAGGGTGTTTTAGTTAATTTTTATGGGTTTTGGGTCCTTTTAGAATATGAAGGGTTTTTTAGGATTTTAGTGTTTTTAGAGTTTTTATGGCGTTTCCCGGTTTTTATGGTTTATAGAATATTTAGATCATTTTAGGATCCCTTATGGGTTTTTATGGTATTTTGTGGATTTTTTGTTTTTTAGCGTTTTTCTAGTGTTTTAGGGGTTTTAGTATCTTTTTAGGTTCTACAAATGTTTCATGGGGTTTTTGGGTTTTTATGGGATTATTTTTTATTTTTTAGGGTTTCATGGTTTAATTAGTGATCTAGGAATTGTTTGGTAATTTTTTTTATTTCAGGTATTTTTAGAGTGTTTAAAGGTTTTAATGGTTTTCAGTTGGTTTTAGGGTCTTTTTCCGTTTTTATAATTTTAAGATCCTTCTCGGGTTTATCATTTTAGGGGTTGTTAGTGATTTTAGGGGTTTTAATGGTTATTAGGATCTTATAATTTTTTTACATTTCTAATGTTATTTAATGGTTTTTTTGGTTTTCATACTACTTTAGGGATTGGGGAGATAAGGGATTTAGGATATTATAGAGTTTAAATAATTTTTATGGATTTTATGTATTTTTAGGATTTTGATATTTTTCGAGGGGTTTTGGGTCTTTTGTGTTTATTTTATCAGGTTTATGGTTTTGGGTGAGGGTTTCATGTTTAAGGTATAGGTATTTGGGTTTAGAGAGAATGGTCTATGGTTTAGGGAACATGGATTAGGGTTTAAGGTGTAGAGTTTCATTTTTATGGTCTTGGGTATAGGGTTAGGGTGTGGGATTTTGGGTTCTGCATGAAGGGTATAAATTTTGGTGTGTAGGGTTTAGGGTGTAGGGTATATAGTTTTAGTATTGGGGATTAGGGTTTAGGGATAATGGTTTTATGGTTTTTTACAGTTTTTAGGGTGTTTTGACGGTTTTTGGGTTTTTTATGGGGTTTTAGTTTTTTTTGTTTTTAGGTGGTATGGTCTTTAATCAATTTCATATGACTTTATGGTGTTTTAGGTGTATTTTTGTGTTTTATGGTTTTTATGTTTCTATGGTTTTTATTGATTTATAGGAATTTTAGGTTTTTTGGTTTTTAAGGTTTTAATGTTATTTTGAAGTGTTTTAGGGGGTATGAGGTTCATTAAGTGTTTTAGGGTTATTTTATGATATTTATGGATTGTATGGTTTTTATGGGTTTTAGGTTTCTTTTATGGTTTTTAGGGATCATTTCGCGATTTTAGGTATTTTTCGATTTTATAGTATTTTTTTTTAGGGGTTTGTAATTGTATTTTACTATTTTGTTTAATTTTTATGTTTTTAATGTTTTTTCGGTTTTTATGAGTTTTTTTATTATTTTGAGGGGTTTTAGAATGTTATTGGGTTTCAATGATTTTTAGGGTTTTTGGGTTTCTATGGTTTTTTAATACTTTCTTACAATGTTTTAGGGGAATCTAGGAATTTCTTATGGTTCTTGTGGTTTTTATATTTTTTATGGTTTTTGGATTTTTTAGCATTTTAGGTGTTTTTAATGGTTTTTTGCGTTTTTTGCGTTTTTTAGTGTTTTGGAGTTTTTTTGGGTTTTTAGGTTACAATTTAAGGGTTAATGGTATATGGTTTAGGGTATAGTGTATAGAGTTTATGGTGCAGGGAATATGGTTTATGTTATAGCATATAGGGTTGATGATGTATAGTTTTGGGTTTACTATATAGGGTGTAGGGTGTAGGGTTTTAGTTGTAGGGTTTATGATATATGTTTTTGCATGTATGTTTTAGGGTGTATAGAATACGGATTTGGGATTCGGCTTTAGGGTTTATGTTGTAGGGTTTTAGGGGAGTGGTTTTGATTTTAGGGTGCAGGGTTTTGGGTTTTGGGTGTACAGATTTGTGTTTAGGGTGCAGGTTGTATGGTTTAGCAAGTAGTGTATAGGGTTAATGGTGTTGGGTATTTGGTTTTTTGTGTAGGGTTTAGGGTTTATGGAGTAGAGTTCAAGGTTCGGGGTTTACTGTGTTGGTTTTAGGGTTTAGTATTTTTGGGATTGGGGTGTAGGCTTCCGGTTTAATGATTTTTTAGTGGGTAAGTTTTTTAGTGTTTTTTGGTTTTTTGTTTTTTAGGGTTTTAATGGGGTTTAGGGGTATTATATTTTTTAGGGTTTTATGATTTTTTCAGTTTTAGAGTTTTCATGAGTTTTATGGGTTTTTATTTTTGTTTAGGTTTTATATTATTTTTGGTCTTTTAGTGTTTTAAGGGTTTTAGGTTTCATTCAAGGTTTTAATGGTTTTTGGGTTATTTTAGATTATATGGGTTTTGAGTATCCTTATGTTTTCTAGTATACTTATGTATTCAAATGGTTTTATTAAAGTTTTTATGGGTTTTAAGGTTTATTTATGTTTTTATGATTTTTCACAATTTTCAGGTTTTAATATTTTTCAGTGTTTATTGGGGGGGTTAGGGTTTTTAGTAATTTATTGGATTTTGGGGTTTTTCTTGAATTTTCATGTTTTGATAGGATATTAGGGGTTTTATGGTTTTAAGGGTTTATTTATTTTCATAAAATTAAGGGGTTTTAGTTTTTTTATGTTTTTTGGGTTGTTTTGGGATTTTAGGATTTTAAACGGTTATTACATTTTTTGTGATTTATGGGTTTTTTGGATTTTATGAATTTTTAGGGTTTCTTGGATTTGTAGTATTTTTTGTGCTTTTAATGTTTTAGGGTTTTTAGGTATACTAAGGGCTTTAAAGGTTCTTTATGGTTTTTTTAGATTTTAGTGGGAGGTTTGGGGTTTTAGGTGATTTTATGGTTTTAGTGTATTTTATGGTGATTTTTGGGTTTTTAGGGTCTATTCGGTGATTTTATAGTATTTATGGGGGTGGGGGGGGGGGGGTTAGTTATTTTTTATGGTTTCGTGTTATTTTAGAGTGTCTTGGGGTTTTAATAGTTTTTAGAGGTTTTGAGTGTTTTTATGTTTTCAAAGTGGTTTGATTGTTTTTAGGTGTTTTTGGATCTTTAAGGGGTTTATGGTGTTTTTTGGTTTTTAGGGGTTAAGGGTTCATAGGGGGTTTACGGTTTTCTATATGTTTTTTGGGTTTTTTTGGTATTATGGATTTTAGGGGTTTTGGTTATTATTAGTTGTTTTAGCATGTTTTTATGGTATTTTAGTGCTTTTTATGGATTTTAGGTCTTCTTGTTCTTTTATCAGGGTTTTCACAGTTTATATGGGTATATATGATTTTTTAGGGTTCTGAGGGGGTTTTAGAATGGTTTTAGAATTTTTTAGGTTCAATTTATGGTTTTAACTATTTTTAGGGTTTTTGCACTCTTAGATGTTTCATGGTTTTAGAAGTTTTTTGGGTTTTTAGGGCATTACGTTATTTTTGGGTTTTAGTGTTTTGTAATAGTCCTTTTGTGTTTTTAGGTTATTTCAGAATTTTATATAATTTTAGGGTCTTTTATTGTTTTGAAATCTTTTTCAGTGTTTTTAGTTGTTTGGGTCTTTAATTAATTTCTAATGGTTTTATGGTGTTTTAGGTGTCCTTTCAGGGTTTTTATGGCTTTCATGTTTCTATGTATTTTAGTGATTTACAATATTTTTAGGTTTTTTGGGTTTTTATGGTTTTATGATTATTTTGATGTGTTTTAGGGAGTTTGAGGTTCATTAGGTTTTTTAGGGTTATTTTATGATTTCTATGGTTTGTAGGGTTTTTATGGGTTTTAGTTTTCTTTTAGGGTTCTAGGTATCATTTAGCGATTTTTGGTATTTTTTGATTTTATATTGATTTTTTTGTTTTTAGGGGTTTGTAGTGGTTTTTTACTATTTTTATATTTATTATTTATATAATGGTTTGGTTAGTTAGTAGGAGTTTTTTAGTATTTTTTGGGGTTTTAGAATGTTTTTGGGTTTTAATGATTTTTTAGTGTTTTTGGGTTTTTATGGTTTTTTAATACTTTCTTATGAATACATAGGGGAATTTAGGTGTTTCTTTGGGTTTTTGAGGATTTCAGATTTTTATGTTTTTAGTGTTTGTTTTCCATTAAGGTGGTTTTCATGATTTTTTTGGTTTTTTGGAGTTTTTTAGTGTTTTAGGTTTTTTTGGGGTTTTTAGGTTACAATTTTAATGTTAATGTTATATGGTTTAGGGTATAGTGTATAAAGTTTAGGGTGTATGGTATATTGTTTATGTTATATCATATAGGGTTGTGGATGTAATGTTTTGGGTTTACTATGTTGGGTGTAGGGTGTAGGGTTTTAGTTGAAGGGTTTAAGGTATAGGGTTTTGCGTGTATGGATTAAGGTGTATGGAATAGGGATTTGGGATTTGGTTTTAGGGGTTAGGGTATATGGATTTAGGGGAATGGTTTTGATTTTAGGGTGTACATTTTACTATTTAGGGTGCATGGTGTAGGGTTTAGAAAGTAGTGTATACAGTTTATGGTGTTGGGTATTTATTTTTTGTGTAGGTTTTAGGGTCTATAGTAGAGAGTTCAGGGTTTGTGGTTTAGGGTGTAGGGTTTAGGGTTTAGTATTTTTGGTGTGGGGTGTAGGGTTTAGGGTTAATGATTTTTTAGTGCTTAATTTTTCTTAGGGTTTTAGGATTTGAGGGTTTTTAGGGTTTTAATGGGGTTTTAGGCGTTTTATATTATTTTTAGGGTTTTTATGAATTTGGTGGTTTTAGAGTTTTCTTGGGTTTTAGGGGTTTTTATTTTTCTTTAGGATTTAGGTTAATTTTCGTCTTTTGTTGATTTAATGGTTTTGGGTTTCATTCAAGGTTTTTTGGGTTTTAGGGTTTTTTGGATTATAGGGGTTTTGAGGATTATAATGTTTTTAGTGTACATATGTATTCAAATGGTTTTCCTAGTGTTTTATGGGTTTTAAGGTTGCTTTATAGTTTTATGATTTTTCACAATTTTCAGGTTTTAATATTTTTAGTGTTTCTTGAGGGGTTTTTAGGGTATTGTGTTTTTTAGTATTTTATTGGCATTTGGTGGTTTTTTGTTTTTTCATTTTTGATAGGATTTTAGGGGTTTTATGGGTTTATGGGTTTTTTTCATAATGTTAGGGGGTTTAGTTTTTGTATTTTTTTTGGTTGATTTTGGGTTTTTAGAATTTTTAGCGGTTCTTACATTTTAGGGATTTTGGGGGTTTTTAGGTTTTTATGAATTTTTAGGGATTCTTGGTTTTGTAGTATTTTTATCGTTTTTAATGTTTTAGGGTTTTAGGGATATTAAGGTGTTTAAAGGTTCTTCATGGTTTTTTTGGATTTGAGTGGGGTTTTTGGGGTATTAGAGGATATTATGGTTTTAGTGTATTTTACGGTGATTATATTGTTTTTATCGTATTTTAGGGGGTTTTATATTTTTTTTGGGTGGGGGTTGTTATATTTTTTGGATTCATGGGATTTTAAGGCTTCTTATGGTTTTAATAGTTTTTAGGGGTTTAAGGTTTTTTATTTTTTCTAGGTGGTTTTATTGTTTTTAGGTGTTTTTTGGATCTTTAGGAGGTTTTTAGGGTGTTTTGCGGTTTTTTGGGGTTTAAGGGTTCATAGGGGTTTTATGGGTTTTAGTGGTTTTATGGATTTTAGAGTTTTAGGGTATTATTAGGTGTTTTACCCAGTTTTTATTGTATTTTAGTGTTTTTTATATATTTGATGTCTTCTATTTTTAGCAGAGTTTTCAGAATTTATATAGGTTTATATGAATTTTTAGGGTTTTGAGGGGGGTTTTAGAATTTTTAGGGATCAATTTAGGGTTTTAAATATTTTTAGGGTTTTTCCGCTCATAAGAGTTTCATGGTTTTTTGATGTTTTAGTGTTTTAAGGGAATTATGGTATTTTTGGGATTTAGGGTTTTATTATAGTTCTTTGGGGTTTTTAGGTTTTTTCAGAATTATTTATATTTTTAGGGTATTTTATTGTTTTTAAGGGTTTTTATGGTTTTTATGGTTATTAGGATCTTTTAAAAAAATTAGTGTGCTTATGCTATTTTATGTTCTTTTTTGTTATTATTTGTTTTCAGGGGTTTTCAGAGTTTTTGGGATTTTAGGGTCTTTTAGAGGTATTTATTTGTGTTTAGGGTTTTTTAGGATTTAGGGTATTTTAAGGGGATTTTAGTTATCTAGGTTATTATATTGGTTTATGGGTTTCTAGTTTCTATTTGGTTTTTTTTTAGGTTTTTACGGGTTGTATAGGTTTTTTGGTTTTTAGGGGTTTAGGGGGGTTTAATGGGTTTTATGGGTTTTTGAATTTTTATGATTTTTTGGAGTTTTAATGATTTTATGGATTTTAAAGGGTTTTAGGTTTTTTTTGTTTAAGGGGGTTTTAGGGATTTTATGATTTTAAGGGTATTTTAATGTTTTAATGGTCCTTTAATGTTTTTTATTTTTTATAATCTTTTTCTTTTTTTATGATTTGAGGGGTTTAATGGTTTTAAGGGACACGTATTTTTAGGGTTTTATGGTTATTTAGGTTTTTTTCTATTTTTTAGGGTCCTTTAGGGTTTTAGGTTGTTTTAAGATTTTTTATATTTTTTATGGTTTTTAGGGTCTTTTAGGGTTTTATATCCCATTGGAAGTTTTAGGGAGCTGTATGTTTTTAGGCTTTTTAAGTTTCCTTTAGTATTTTTATGTTTTTGTTGTGATTTTTGGTTCCTTCATGGATTTTTAGATTTTTAAGTTCCATTATGGTTTTTATGGACCTTTAGGGATTTAGATTCTTTTAGTGTTTTTAGGGAAATTTAGGGATTTTGGGGATTCTATATCCCTTTAGTGATTTTATGTTATTTTATTTTATTTTGGGGGGTTTAAGGTTTTATAGTGTCTTTTAGGAGGTTTTTGTTTTATCAAAAAAATTAAATGATTTTGGGTATTTTTGGGACTTTTAGAGTTTGGGGGTGTATTAGCAACTTTATTAGTTCATATGTGTTTTTTGTGGTTTTTAGGGGTTTCCCGGGTTTTTAAAGTTTTTAGGGATTTTAGGGGTTTTGTGTTTTATGGAAATTTCGGGTGCTTCTTTTTTTAGGGTTTTATGGTTTTAGGATTCATTGGTTTTTAGGGGGTATTTGGGGAATTAATAATTTTCTATGATTTTTAGGAGTTTTATGGTTTGGGGGGGGGGACTAGAATTATTTTGGGGTTTTAAGGACCGTATAGGTATTTTATAGTTATTAGGGGTTTTATGGTTTTAAATTTTTTTTATGGGTTTTTTTGGTTTTTTGGTTTTTTGGTGTGTTTATCAGTTTTTTAGAGTTTTTATGAATTTGAAGGTGCTTTTGTATTTTATGTATTTTTATTGTGTTTTGGTGTTTTTAGGGGTTTTAACAAGTTTTTAGGGTTTGTTAGTTTTTTTTTGGATTATTATGGGGTATCCTTGTTATTAGATCATTATACAGGTTTTATAATTTTTATTAGTTTTTTGGGTTTTTAGGGTTTTTAGGATTTTGAGAAATATTATGGGTTTTATAATTTTTTAGTATTATAGGTTGTTTATATAATTTTTAGGGTTTTCAAGGGTTTTTAGTATATTTACTTTTTAGGGGGATTCTAGGGTTTTTAGTTTTTTTAAGGATTTTATGGGTTTTATGGACTTTTGTGAATTTTTTGGGTTTCATCAAAATCTAATGTTTGGGGTTTTCATGGATTTTAAGATGTTTTAGGTTCTTAAAGTCATCTTAGGGGTATTTTTTTCATTTTTATGGAGTTTTATGGTTTTTGGGGTTTATAGGGGAATTAGGGTTCTTAGTGTTTTTAAGATTTATTTATTGTTTTATGGTATTTATTTTTTTTAGTGGGTTTTGGAGTTTTTATATTTTTAGGGTTTTTAATATTTTTAGGGATTTTATGGGTTTTAGGGGTTTTTGTGTAATTTGGTTTTATGGTTTTTTTATTTTTTTGAGGTTTTTATAGGTTTTTCAATAGTTTTAGGGTCTTTTAATGGGTTTTAGGGTTTTTAAGAACCTTTTGTTTTTTCATGATTTTCAGTATTTTTAACGGGTTTTATGGATTTTAGGTTTTTAAGGGTTTTTAGAGGTTTTATAGAGTTTTAGTTCATTTATGGGTTTTTAGAATTTTTTTAGTGTTTTTAGATTTTAGGTATTTTAATGATTTTTTGGTTTTTTAGGGGATTTTAAGGGGTTTAGGGTTTTATATATTTAAGGTTTTAATTATGGTTTTTTGGAGTTTTCAGGATTTTAGGGTTTCGTTGGGGTTTATTATGTTTTAATATTTTTATGTATTTTTGGGGTCTTAAAGTGTTTTCTTAGAATTTTTAGAATTTTTATGAGTTTTTATATTTTTTGAAATTCTATGGTTTTTAATATTTTTATGATTTTTAACTATTTCAGAGTTCTTATATTTTTAATGATTTTATGGGTTTTAGGTTTGTTTGGGATTTTAGGGAGCTTCAGGGTTTTAGAGGGTTTTAAAGGTTTTTAGAGTTTTTAGCATTTTAGGATTTTTAGGATTTTCATTGGGTTTTCTTGTATTTTCTTGGTGTTCTTGGGTCTTTTAAGGACTCTTAGGTGGTTTCAGTTGTTTTATTTATTTTTATCATATTGGAGGGTTTTTGGATTTTTATTGGGTTTTGGGGGTTTTTAGTGTTTTTATGGTTTTAAGTGTATTTTAAGAAATTTTGGGTCCTTTAGAGTTTTAGGGGTTTTTGGGTATTTTATTGTGTTTTGTGATTTTTAGTACTCGTAGTGTTCTAGGGTTTTTAGGGGTTTAAGTGTTTTTAGGTTTTTAGAGGTCATTAGGTTTTTAGGGGATTTATGTTTTTTAGGTTTTCTGGACTTTGTAGAGATTGTTTTTTGGATATTTGATTGTTTTAGGGTGCTTTAGTGATTTTTAGTCATTTATGTTTTTTAGAACAAGTTTAGGGTTTTTTATAATTGTGTGGTTTTTAGTTGTCTTTAGGTTTTTTAGATTTTTTTATGATTATATAGGGATTTTTTTTCATTCGAGGCTTATTTTGTGGATTGTTTTATTTATAGATATTTTATGTTCCTTTAGGTGTTTTTTATCATGTTAGTTTCTTTTTTGGTATTGAGCTATTTTAGTTTCATTTGGGCATTTTACAGGATTTCTTGTCTTTTTGAGGTGTTATGGCTTTATGGGTTTTAATTTTTTAGTGTTCTCTATTTTTATTGTTTTTTAGAGTTTTTTGGTTTTCTTATTTCTAGGTTATTTTTGGGATTTATTTGTTTCAAATGGGGTTTATGGGTTTTTTTATTTTCATTGTGTTTGAGGGTCTTGTAGGGTTTTAAGGGGGTTTAGGCTTCTCTAGCTAGTTTTCGGCATTTACATGATTTTCTAGGTTATAGGGTTTTCTTGAGGGTTTTAGATTTTTTTTGGGTTTCTAGTGTTTTTAGTGTTTTTAGGGGTTTTAGGTTCCTTTTAGGGTTTTACTAGAGTTTTAATGGTCTTTTGGTCTTTTTCAGTTGAGGGTCTTTTAGGGTTTTTTGAAAAAAAAAATTAGGGGTTCAATGAAATTATGTGTTTTTTGGGCTTTTATACGTTTTATGGATTTTTTGGTTTTTAGGGGTTATTTAGGATTTTTTGGATTGCATTTATTTTTATTTTTTTTCAGGGTTTCTTAGGGAATTTTTATTTTTTGGGTTTTTTGGGTTCTATTAGTATTTTTAGATGTTTATCGGATTTTTAGGGAGTTTTTTGGGTTTTAATAAATTTTATTGATTTTAGTGGTTTTTAGTATTTTAATGGGTTTTAAATGATTTTAGATTATATTAATTTTTTTTGGTGTATATGGTCTTCTGGGAGTTTTAGGGGATTTTATGGTTTTTTTAGTTTTTTAGGCTATTTTAGGATTTAGTGGTTTTTTGGGTATTTTAGGGATTTTAAGGTTTTAGGGTCTTTTGGGGGTTTATGGTTTAGTATTTTCTATCTAGGGTGTAGGTTTTTGGGTTTTAGCAGTGGGGTTTAGGTCATTGGGTATATGGTTTAGGTTGTAGTGTTTTGGGTGTAGGGTTTTGATTTACGGTGTAAGGTATAGGGTTTAGGTTTTAGGGTTTATGATTTTTGGTTAAGGGTATATGGTATATGGTTTAGGGAATAAGGTATAGGGTTTATGGGGTAGAGTATAGGGTTTTTTTGTAGGGTATAGGGCGTCGGGTTTGGGGTTTAAGGTATAGGGTATAGGGTTTATAGTCCGGGTATAGGGTTTTGTAAAAGGGTATTGATTTATGGTGTAGGGTTTACGGTATAGGGTGAATGGTATATGGTTTATTGTGTATGGTGTAGGTTTTATGGTATAGGGTATATGGTTTTGGGTGTAGTGAATATGGTTAATGGTTTAGCATATAGGGTTTTTGGTGTAGGGTTTAGGGTTTTGGCTGTAGCTTATATGGTTTATGGTTTAGGTTTTATGATTTTCTGTGTAGTGTATAGGGTTTATACTACAGGGTTTAGGGATTAGGGTGTATGGTATTGGGTATAGGGTGCAGGTTTTAAGATTAAGGATTTGGGGTTTAAGATTTAGGTTATAGAATTTATGGTTTACGATTTTGTTTATGGGGTTTCAGTTGTAGAACATAGGGTTTAGGGTGTAGGCTATATGGTTTAGTGTGTAAGGTTTTGGGTTAAGTGTGTTGGGTATGGGGTTTAGGATGGTGGGTTTAGGTTTTAGAGGTATAGGGTATCAGGGTTAGGGTGTAGTGTTTTGGGTATAGGGTTTTTGGTTTACAGGGAAGGGTTTTGGGGTTAGGATGTAGGGTATAGTGTTTAGGGTGTAGGGTTTCAGTGAAGGGATTATGATTTAGTGTATAGTGTTTGTGGTTTATGGTGTAGGGTGTTTGGTGTTTGGTTTTCATTTTAAGTTGAATGGTGTAGGGTTTCGGTTGTAGCGTTTAGTTTTTTGTGGTGGAGGGTATAGGGTTTAGATAATAGGGTACATAGTGTAGGGGTGTAAGGTATAGGGATTAGGGTGCATTGTATAGGGATTCTGTTGTAGGGTTTTGGCTTGTGGGTGAAAGAGATAGGGTTTAAGGTATGGAATTAATGGTTAAGGGTGTAGGGTATAGGTTTAGTGTTTATATTTGAAGGTTTAGGTTTGAGTTTATATGGTTAAGGTTGTATGGTTTAGGATGTAGTGTGTAGGGTTTAGTGTGTAGTGTTTATAGTTTAGGATGTAGGCTTTATGCTTTAGTTTGTTGTATTTATCATTTAACTTGTACGATTTATGGTTTAGTGTTTATGTTTTAGGGAATTGTGGTTTGTTTTTAGGGTGTTGGGTTTAAGGATTATGGAGTTGGGTATCGGGTTTATGGTATATGGTTTATGGTTTCTGATGTATGGTATACAGTTTAGGGTGTAGCAGTTAGTGTTTTAGGCTTATGGTTAAGGTATATGGTTAAGTGTATATGACTTAGGATATACGGTATAGGGTGTAGGGCATAATAATTTGTTTGAAGGGTATTGGGTACATTGTTTATGGGTTAAGGTGTATGGTATAATGTGTAGTGTCTTGGGTTTGGGATTTAGGCTTTAGGGTGTAGGGTGTAGGGTTCATGGTATAGGTTTCAAGGTTATGGGTTCATGGTATAGGAATATTCTATTTGGTATAGGGATTATAGGGTAGGGTATGAAGTTTAGAATGTAGTGTAAATGGTTTATGGTGCAGGGTATAGGGTTTACCTTGTAGGGTATAGGGTTTAGGATGTAGGGTTTAGGGTTTAGCGTGTACTGTATAGGGTTTTGGGCTTAGTGTTCGTATATTGGGAATAAAGATTAGGTTGCAGAAATTACGATTGAGTGTATCTGGTATATTTTTAAGAATGTATGGTTTAAGGCTTAAGGTGTCGGGTGTAGGGCTTCAGGATTTATGTTTAGGGTTTAGGGTATAGGTTATATGGTTTAGGTTATATGATTTATTGTTTAGGGTGTATGGTTTAGGGTTTAGGGTGTAGGGTTTTGGGTATTGGGTGTTGGGTGTTGGATTTAGGGTATAGGTTTTAGGTTGTACAATTTATTATGTTGGGTATTGGGTTTTGGGTGTAGGGTTTTAGGTGTAGTTTTTAGGTTTTATTGGTATTAGGGATATTTTTGGAGTATAATGGTTTTCTAGTTGTTTTTATCATTTTTGTTGATCTATGGGTTTTAATGGGGTTTTCTTGTTTTTAGGGTTTATTTGGGCTTTTGGACTTTTAGCATTTGTTAGGGTTTTTTAGTTTTTGTTAGGGTTTTCATGTGTTTTTGGGTTTTTTTTGTATTTTTAGGGACTTAGGGGTTTTTAGGGATTTTTGGTGTTTTAGGTTCCTCCTTTTTAGGGGTTTTTAGTTGTATTTATGGGGTTTAATGGAATTTAGGAGTTTTTATGTAGCTTTATGTATTTAGGGTTTTTTGGTTATTTATAGGTCTTTTAGTGTATATCCGGGTTCATGGTTTTTAGTGGGTTTTAATGGGTTTTAGGGTTTTCAATTTTTTTATTATGGGATTTCAGATTTTTTTTGGATTTTATGTGTGTTTTGGTTTTTATGGGTATGAATGTGTTTAGGGGGTTTAATATCTTTTCCGTGTTTTTGGTGTTTTTGGGTTTTTTATGTTTTCTGTATTTAAGATGTTTTAGGTGTTTTAGGTTATTAAGGCAATTGATATGGTTTTTAGGGTGTTTATGGAGCTTTAAAGATCTTTTAGCGGTTCTTGTTCCTTATAGGGGGATTAGGGTATTTTGTGGATATTAAGGGTCTTATAGGGTTTTAAGGGGTTTTTAGGGTTTTAGTGTCTTTTAGGTGTTTTAGGGGTTTAGGTTTTTTATAGGTTTTTATAGGTTTTTATGGGTTTTATTTTTTAGGGTTTTTTGGGATTATATGATTGTTATGGGTTTTCAGTTTTTAGAATTTATTAGGGGATTTAGGATCATAGGTTCTTGTGGGTTTTTTCTGGGTTTTTGGTTTCTCGTGTTTTTTAGTTTTTCGGGGTTCTCAACAGTTTTATGGGTTTTTTGGGGGAATTTTAGGTTTTTTAGTGTCTTTTAGGGTATTGGGGTGGGGGAGATAAATGATTATAGGGTTCTAGGATGTTTTTTTTGGGTTTTGTGGGTTTTTATGTGGTTTTAGGGGATTTAGTGGTTTTTTGGGGGTTTTTTTGTTTTTTGGTTCTTTTAAGGTTTCACTAGATATTATTGTCATTTAATGTTTTTAGGGATTTTATAGTTTAATGTTATTTTGGGTCATTGTAGTTTTTAATGGTTGTTTAGGGTTTTGTTAGGGTTTTAGGGCGTGTTAGGGTTTTAGAGCATTTTAAGGGGTTTTCAGTGTTTTTAAGATATTTGGGGTGTTTAATATATTGTTAATGGTATTTAAGGGGGTTTGGGTTTTAGATTAATTTAGGGTTTTTTGGTGTTTTAGGGATTTTTAAGGGTGTTAGTACTATTTTAGGGTGTTCAGGGTTTTCGGGTTTTAAGGATTTTGTTAGGGGTTTTCAAGGTTTTTTATGGTTTTAACGGTTTTGGGGTTTTTAGGATATTTGAAGTGTTTTTAGAGATTATGGGTATTATATTCATTTACTGGTTATAGGTCCTTTTAGAGGGTTTAATGTATTTTATGGGGTTTTAGGCTTTTTAGTGGGTTTAGAGTTATTCTCAGTATTTTTTGGGTTTTAGTATTTTTTTAGTGTTGTTGGATTCTTATTTGGAGTTTCAGGATCTTTAGTGCATGTTATGTTTTTTCTGTTGTATTTGTGTTTTATAGTTTTTTTAGGTTCTTTTAGGTTTTTAGGGTCCTTTAGGGATTTTTCAGGTTTTTAGAGTCTTTCAGGGGTCATTAGATCCTTTTTTAGGGTTTCACGGTATTTTAAGGGTTTTAGGTTTTCTGAGGTATTTTAGTGTTTTTAGGGGTTCTTATAGTTTTTTACTGGTTTTATTTTATATTATGGTCTTTTAGAGTTTTGAACATTTTTTCATGTATTGTAGTGTTTTTAGTGTTTGTATGGCCTCTTAGAGTTTTCATAGCGATACAGGTTGTTTTAGGGTTTTAATATTTTTTGGGTCTTTTTTTGTTTTTAGGGTTTTAGGGTCATTAAGTTTTTTAGGATATTTATTATCATGTTTGATTTTTTTAGATTTTTACAGTTTTAGGGGTCTTAATGGGATTGGTTGAGTATTAGGAGTCTTAGGGGTTTTAGTGGTTTTTTGGTTTTTATGGTATTTAGGAACCTTTATGGATTTTATGGTTTGATAAATATTTTTATGGGATTTATGGGGTTTGTGGGGTTTTGGGTATTCTAGTTTTTTTAAGGTGTCTATGGATTTAAGGGATTTTAATGTCTTTAATAGGGGTTTAATTATTTTTACACTTTTATGGGTGTTTTGTGGTTTTAAGTAATTTTAGGTATTTTAATGATTTTTAGGGTCTTTTAGGTGTTTTATAGATTTTAAGGGAAATATGGGTTATAGGGGTATTAAGGGTTATTTTGGTAATACCCAAGAACCCCAAAACCCCTAAAACCCTAAAAACACTTAAAATCACTAAAAATAAAAAAATCATAAAAATCATAAAACCCATAAAAGGAAATAAAACCCTAAAGAACATAAAAAACACAAAAAGAGATTAAAATACGTAAAAACCTAAAATACACTAAGTGACACTATAAAAACCTTAAAATACCCTAAAACCCCCTTAAAATACCTAAAAACAAAAAATCCATAAAAACCCTAAAAAACGAAAAAAATAAAAAACCTAAAAAACAAAATACATCAAATAACCCTAAAACTATAATTACTCCTATTTTCCAAGTATTATTTTAAAATATTATATAGATTAATTTCAAGACCAGGTGATGAGGAGGCATGGAATTCTGAGGCTTGGGGTTCCTGGACGAAATGTTTGAAATATATTAAATAGTACACGCATGTAGTTTTCCTGAAAAGTAGAATAAAATATAAATGGGTTTCCAAATCAGAAATATGAGGCCATCGTTGAGTTTAGAATGTGGGTTTTACCATAGGTGGGACATAACATTTTCCAGTGTGGGTTGTTTGTTGAAATTGTTTTGTGAACGTAAAATAGATAAAATTATTTTACAAAATTATTTTAAAATGTAGAGACCTGGTTTTATATTTGAATATACTGATAAGAAAAATCAACATGGATAGCTGCATAGCCATGAAAATTTCACTAGTTCCATTGGAGCATTGTGGGAGTCCTTGTTGGAAGATAATGACAGATCATGGATCAATGATCAAATCAACATGGATTGAAGAAATATTCCCATATAAATGATGTGGAAATAATACATTTTTAGTGATCTAAGGGAATCGAGGTAGGGTGTTTGTTTTATTTGAAGTTCACCCACATTCATGATTTCTACAATGATTGAAAATCAATCGATGAATAGATTGATTTTCAAATCGACCGCCTTGCGGGATGGGATCATATTTGTAGGGATTACTGGTATAATTGGATTCTTGATTCGATTTATTGTAAATTAGATCTAACATAAATAAATTTATGATAACCAAAGATGAATAACATTCATTTCTATTTTGTGTTCTTCGTGGTTTCCCCCCATTTTTATTCATTCACTGGGGGCATTCTTTTTGTGGATTGTGATTCGATACAATACCGATGAATCGATCATTCCACATGTGTTTCATGGAACAAAAATCTGAGATTGAATATCCGAGATCGGTATGATGCAACAGAGGTGTGACGAAAGTAGTGGTGAATGAATCAGACCTATTTGGAAACCCCCAATCCTTGATTGAAATGCATGGAATATGATTCAGATGAAAAATAATGATTTTCCAATTAGATTATATAGACTAAGTGTGTTGGTCATCAATGTAGATGCTTTTACGAGGTAGATCTATGAATCCTGATGAGATAGGAGTTGGATTTTCAGTTGTTGGAAGCACATGCTTGAGTTGGATAATGAACTAGGGATTTTAGAAAATTACAATATACATGGTGTATAATCATTGACTTCACAGCGTGTGGGATCCCTTCAATGGTTAATAGGGTTTAGGGATTATGATAAGGATAACACGGCACGTGAAACCAATCTTTGTGAGTTGGTGTGTACTTCAAGAAGTACCCTGACATGGAAAAACATACACATCCAGATGGTAAGTTGTGTACATGTACACAAACACGACTTGGTGTACACATAATGATACATGGAAACAACATCGATACACGGACACTGCCATGTGACACAGGAAGGATACCATGTGTATCAACACATAGTGTACTCTTTCTACATGTTTTGTGTATAGACACTACGTGTTGTGTGAGGATTTTCCACACATGAAACCATTGGGATAGCTGGATACATCGTGTACACCATGGAACATGCCATGTAATTCATTCAAGGGGGCTTGAGGATATTTTAAAACATAGTTTGGACCAGTGTAGGTTGGGTGAATTCCCTTGGTCCTTTTCTCAAGGTTATAGTGTGGCATTACATCCACATCATTGCATTGTGATCTCTTCTTGCAATCAAGACTTAGATAGAGTTGTGGTGTACCTCCATGGGACTAGAGTGATATCCTCGATCATCGTTAGTTTCCTAGTTGTATTTTGTGGAATCACCTTGTCCTCCTTGACAACAGTGTTGATCCTCCATTTAGAGGACATCATCAGTAGGGTTGGTGTAATCATTGATAGACGATAATGTATGTAGCGGTTTGATTCAGATTGTGTCCATGGTGTCTCCCAGCGGTTCTTGTAGTGACCCCTATATGTTTATCAATGTATTAATTGAACAATTAAATCTATTTGGGTGGGACCAATGATCTATACCTCTTTATCTACTGTCTTAAAATATATAAAAGATTGTTGATTGAGTTCTCCCTAAACGAGCATTTCATCGTGAAAAATAATGTGTTTAATGGTTGGTTATCAACGCCTAATGGTGTGGTGTCTTTCTAGATTATATCTATGTTATTCTATTATACATTTATTTTTATATCCTATAAAGAGATTATTATACTTGCGGTTTTGTGTTTAGTTTTATTATGATGTCCTGAAAAGTATTTTTATAATCAACCATATACGGGACTTTCCCGCAAGTGTTGTGTCTTCTGCAGACGATGTCCCTAATTATAGTGTTATGACATGATATGGAGTGGCTGGATCATAGCCAGAGATTTATGGACTGAGGTGTTTACAGGGAGTGTACATTCAACTTAGTACTCCCAAATAAAGAAGGTTGGACTTTTTATAGTTTTTGTTGGGCTTGTCTTTTCCCCCATTTCTATTTAAAAAAAATTAGTATCGTACTCTATTATTGGATATTAGATTTATACAATTTATCTTTTAGTTTTTCAATATTTCATCATTGTGTGGGCATGGATATTTGTGTGTATGTAAATTTAGTTTAGTCTAATACATTCCATTTGTGAGATATTCCTATTCGGTGCTGGTCTCTAGCCCCCAGCCTATTAGAAGCACTCTTGGGTTAGTCATGGGTCATACCTTGCTTGGTTGGGTCATGAAAGAGTGGAATCAAAGTGTTTAGTTATAATTTATGATCATGTTTCTAAGATATTGGTTTTCGTAAACAATGTTATGTGTTTCATGTTTGGATTTTAGGCTAGGGACTCATGTGTTGGTGTAGTGGCTGACATATCCATACACCTAGACTCTGAATACATTCTCTTAAACATGGTATATGAGAAAATTGGTTGTTTGAAAAAACAATGGTAAATGCATCATATATGAATGGGTTTTGGTTTATAGGTCTTTATTGAGTCATATCCCCAGATGTACTCTTTATCGGTGGTACATCTTGTTTTATTTCAGGATGCTCGTACATAGGAATCTATCTTGGATTCTACCACATGATCGTAAGGATGATACTCCATGTTAAGAGGCATCAATATAGGGGTTTGTACCAGAGATAGCACCTTCGGGTTGTTATACGTTATACCACCTCCATTTGAGTTGATCCTTGCACCAACACTACCAGATGAGGATGCATACATGAATAGTGTGCTGCATGAGTTTAAAAGATAGTGACATCCCACGTTTTTGGGTGAGAAATACCGCAATGTGGTTGAGGACTTCATAGAAGAATTCAATTAGTTTTTCCACCTTATGAGGATTCCTTCTGATCAGATGGTTGTCCTTGCAGAAAATCTTCTTCAGGACTCTGTGGGGCGATGGTGTATCTTGGTGACATAGTCACATGATGTGAAATCACTCTCCTGGATAGGCTTTGAGTGTCTCTTAATAGACGATTTCTATCTGTCCCTATTGTGATTTGTAGGTATACATGATCTTCAACATATATAATAATGAAATGTGACTATGGAAGAGTATTTAGTGAGATTTACTATTCTCTTGCATGACTACTAGGATATAGTATGGGTCTGGTTCTTTAAGGAATATACCTTTAAGTAGGGATTTCACTAGGAAAATAGGGTGTCATTGGTATCCCTTATCATTTACAACTATTCTTAAGAGATTGATCGAGCCTTATTGGTATAATGATTTATGAAATAGTATATGACAGTAATGGGAGCTAGAAGTGGTCACCTAGTAGCTGAGACCTTGGAATTAGGTCACTAATGATAGTCATTGGTATCCAAGAGGCTTGTATTCAACAAGAGGCGATCTACTGACCAATGTTCAGTGGTTCAGGCCTCTCAAGATTTCATGAATCACCCAAGGGATAGTGGTGTTTCTCTTACAATGGTTTGGGATATCTATCATGAGATTTCTTAACCTATCATATAGCTAATCGGGAGATGGTCAAGGGACCACTGATACAAAAATAGAGGTAAGATAAGGGTGGTCTGCCGGGCAACTGACCTGATAGACAGTCAAATAGGGCTGCCTGAAGTGGTCAAACGTTTGACCTATTACCACCACCAACCCCTGGTGGTCCATGATTGGATTAGGAAGCTGGTGGGTATGGATGAAGATAATTGCAAGCTATGGAGGCCTATAATCCCAAGGATCTAGAGAGAATATGAGGTATGATCTATTTCTTTCTACTTTAGATGTTGTATTTATAAACACATGTGCAATAAATTTCCTCCATTCCACTTCTATGGTTCATGAATTATTGATTCTAGTTGAGCTTTTGAATTAACCATTATAGTTAGAGACTCATACAGGTAGTGGCTTAGTGATTTTGTACTTGTGCTGATAGTGTGACCGAACTCTTGGAGGTGAGGGTTTTGTATGGGGCCTTTTTTTGCAATAATTAGCCCGTATGACATCATATTTGGTATGGACTGAATATCTATAGTTTGGGCCTAGACTGAATGTTTTAGGTGATGGATGCAGTGTGTCTAGAGTAAAATAATGAGGATTTCCTTTTTGGGTGAAAAGAAAACCATGTAAGAGAAAGATATGCTCCAAAAGATGGGAGTACAGCTAATTACTCACCAATTGGAAAACATGGCTTAGGGGGCAGTGCATGATCTACGCTATATGTTTCTAGTAGTGGTGGTGAAGTATAAGGACATCTATCCAAAAGATTTACCAGGTTTACATCACTAGAGAGGTAGATTTCTATATCAACTTGTATCATGTGATGACATTTATATATACACCAGCATATCTATTGGATCCCATATAGCTTCAAGAGCTAAGGATACAATTGCAGGACTTGCAGGAGAAGGTCACTGTAAGACCCATCATTTCCCTCAGGCATCCCTTGTGTGGTTTTCCCAGAATACAGATACGAGTTTGAGGTTTTTTGTGGATTACTCAGGATTTAACCAGGTGACCATGAAAAAATTATCCACTACTGAGAATCAATGACCACTTCAATCAGTTGAGAGGGGGTAAAGTGTTTGTAACATGTAGACCTTAGATCAGGATATCCCCAACTATTAGAATAGGGTGAGGATATATTGAAGAGTCCCATCAACTGTTGTATTGACCACCATGAGTACTTGATGATTCCATTTGTTGTATCGAGCGCCCTAACAGTGTTCACAAGACACATGAACTTGATCTGTCATCCTTTTATAGTCTGGTTAATGGTAGTATTAATTTATGATATCCTAGTGTATTAGTTGAATGAGTAGGAACATGAGAGACACTTGAGTATGGTACTGGACACACTCTAATGGAACTATCTTTATAAGAATATCTCAATGATACATTTTTTTATTTGAGAGCACCAATTTCTAAGATGCGTCATCTCAAAGGATAGAGTTGCAGTATATCCAAATAAGGATGAGTAAATTATTCCTTAGGATCCACCCAACAGTGTTACTTGGGTGTGATGTTTCCAGGGATGGGTTGGATACTATCAGAGGTTTGTACCCAACTTATTGAGAGTGGCAGGACCCTTGATATCCTTGACTAAAAATGGGATACCATTTATTTGGAAAGAAATGTGTTAGTATTGCATTCAGGATGTGAGTCATAGGTTGAAAAAAAACTCACATCTTTAGGTTACCAGAGGAGGATGTCGATTACATAGTGTACTATGATGAATTAGGAACAACGATTGGTCATTTTATGATGCAGTGGAAAATATTTATTGTATATGGTTCATGCCAGCTGGGACCACATGAGAAGAATCGCGTGACCCATGACCTTGAGTTACCAATAGTATTTTTTAATTGAATATGTGGTGAAACAACTTAATGTGAGAGCGATTTATCTTGTACTATGAAAAAAAGAGTATCAAGTATATATTCACTCATAATGATATTGACAAGAGAAAGGGGAATTGGATAGATTTCATCTAGGACCATGACATTAAAATTTTCTATGCTCTTGGGAAGGAAACAAATGTAGCATATCATATCAGTAGGATTTCTTATTTCCAATTTTTAAAGAGGTATCAGTGGTGTTTTCCTCATTTTAATGATCTTCTCTGGTTGGGGATGGTGACTCTTACCACTAGTTGATGGTTGTCACCCATACCCTCTTACAATGATTCTAGGAGGAACAAATTGGGGATACCAACTGTGATACACTACATGCTCAGATAGCTATAGGGCATGTTTTTAATTTATTTTAGGAAGAAGGCGAGCATTTCGTTCTCTTTATTGGATGCATGATAGTACTAGTGATATTTTAGGAGGAGGTACTGATAGGTTTTCCTAAAAATATTTTGGAGGTACATCTAGGTGTGGATAATATCTACTATGACCTTCATTGTTAGCTTTTGTGGCCACACATGATGAAAAGAGATACCGATTTTGTCTCCCAATGCCATACATGTCAGTATGTGAAGGCTGGACACCAATCTATAGCGGGATTAACCCAACCCGTAGATGTTATAGAGTGGAAGTTGGATGTTATATCCATGGACTTCATGATGGGAATCCAACATACATCCAGGGGAAAAAATCCATTTGTGTTATTTTAGATCGACTCACCAAGTCGACCCAATTCTTTGCAATTTGGGAGAAGAGATCAATAGAGAGGTTGGGACTTCACTATATTTAAGAGATAGTCCAACTCCAAGGAGTTTAATAGAATATTTTTTCTGATCATGATGATTGATTTACATCATAGATTTGGAAGGTATTATAAAGAGAATATGGAGCCATTTAATCTTAAGCATGATGTTTCACCCCCAAATCGAAGGTTATATAGTGAAGACCATTTAGGTATTGGAAGACATGTTGTGATATTTTATGGTTTAATGTGGACAATTTTTGTAGGTACACCTACTATTGTTGGAGTTTTATACAAAAACAAATACCATTCCACAGTTAGTGTGGAACTATTCAAGGTTTTGGATGGGATACACTATTAGTGACAACATTATTGGACTAATTCGGGAAATTCAACACTCATTGGACCATAGATAGTGTGATCCATAAAAAAGATGGTGAAGATCATCAATAAACAAATGAATATTGCATTGCGCCATCATATGTCTAATGTTGATAGGTGATGAAGGCCTTCAGAGATTGAATAAGGAGACTTTCTATTCCTACATGTATCACCTTGACATGAATTATAGATAATTCTCGGGGGTGGAATGCTATGTCAAAGTTTCATAATCCCTTTTCGTGTATTGTGTATAGTTGGAAAGGTGGGATAATTCTTAACTATAACTCCACTGTTAAACTAGGTACATAACATCTTCTACATGTCATAGTAGAAGATGTACGTGATTGACCAATCACACGTTATCGATTTCAGAAAGCTAGAAATAGAAGATGGAAAGACCATTGATGAGTACCGGATAGAGATCGATGATCAACATAAGAGAATCCTTCATGGTAAATTCATTCCTTTGGTGAATTTCTAGTGGAAACACAAGAATATCTAGAAGAGAACATGGGAGCGGGAGGCTCAGATTCAGGTTGAGTACCCTCATATTTTCTAGTAGCCATTATTTTGGATTTTTAGAGACTCAAAGCCCCATAGTGAGGATAATTTAATGTATAGGATTTTCAATGTATTATTTTTATATATTACATGGATTAATCTTAAGGCCAGGCACTGAGACGATGTGCGATTCTAAGGCCCAATATTCCAGGAAAAAATGTATGAAATATATTAAATATCATGTGTGTGTGGTTTTCCTAAAAAAGTGGAATAACATCTAAATAGGTATGTGGATTAGAAATATGAGGGAACCATAGTTTCTTGAATGTGGGATTAACCCTAATTGAAGCATAATATTTTTCTGATAATGTACATTTGTACTAATGCTTTCGTGAACTTAAAATAAAAAAAATAGTTTAATAATATTATATTGTGATAAATATAGCAAGTTTTATCTTTAAATATACCCTCATAGGGAATTCATAGGGTTATCTGTATAGCCCTATGAATTTGAAAAGTGCCATTGGAGCATTGTTAGAGGCCCCGTTGGTGGATGATGATGGATCGTCGATCAATGATCAACGCACTTTGTATTTAGTAGATCTTTCAAATGAATGCAATGTTACAGTCATGCTTCATCAGTTATCAAACTAAATTTAGGTAGTGTATGTGTTTTATTTGGATTTATTTTTCCATTCTTTAATTTCATGAAGGAAACAATTAAATCGATGAATGGATTGATTTTCAGGTCAATTGACTTAAGGGACGAGATTATATTTTTTGGGATTATTGGAAGAAATATATTTATGATTTGATTTTATTGATTTTTATTATAATGGAAACAAATCATAGATAAATGAACATGGCCAAGGTTCATTCATATTTTGTATGTGTTTGGGTTTTCTATCATTTTTCTACATTCATCACTAGTGTTCTTCTCTCAGACAACAATATGAATATTTATCGATAAATTGATCATTACAGATGTGTTTTGTGGCACAAATATTAGATATTGAACATCAAGGATTGGTATAATAAAACAAAGGTGTGAATAAATTTGTGGAGAATGCATTATAATGGTTTAAAAACCATAAATCATTAAGAGAGATACATGGAAGATGATTTAGATGAACAATTTCATTTTTATGATGAGATTATATAAACAAAGTGATTTTAACATTGATGAAAATCTAGGTTGATGTATATTCATGAGACCTGGAAGATATTGTAGTGGGATTTCTAGGTGATGGAATTGTAGGTGAGAACTTGGGGAAGAACCGAGGTTTCTGAAAATTCCCAATACACACGGTGTGTAATATAGTATTACAGGGCATGTGGGGTCCTATTAGAAATGGATGGGGTTTTAGAATGAAGACAAGGATCACATGAAATGTGACCCCTATCACAAAACATGTTACCCTCCTCCCCCCTCATTGTGACTCTACATGTACTTCGGGAAGAACATAGACGTGGAAAAAATTATACAGACAAATGGATCTTCAGGTACTTGTACACAAAAATGGATTGACATACATGGACTTGTAAAAAGACATTGAATCGATACATCTGAGACATGGGAAGGATATTAGGTTTGTTTACATGACATTTACTCCTTCTATATGCCATGTATATAGAGATATATTTCGTGTGGGGATTTTCCACATCAAAATACATGGGGATTGTTGGAAACTCTTTGTACCCCTTGGGAAATGTCGTGTAATCCCTTCAAGAGTGCATGAGGATATTTGTTTTCATAGATTGGACCATTATAGTCTGAGTTCATTCGTTTGTTCTTTTCCCTCAAGGGTATAGTGAGGAATTACATCCATATCACTGGATTTTGATCCCCTCTAGAGGCAGAGTCTCAGATATAGTTTTAATGTTCCTCCATGATATTGGAGTGTGATACTATATCATCCTTAGTTCCCTAGTTGGAGTTTTTAGAATCAGAATGACCTCCTTGAGAAGAGAGTTGATCCTCCATCTAGAACACTACAACATCATGGTTGGTGCAATCTTTAACATTTGATCGTCTATGTACTGGTTTGATCCAGATTGGGTCCGTGTTGTCCCCCAACAGTTTTGGGTGTGACACACTATCTATGTATTAAAGTATTTACAGAACAGTGTGTTATCTTTCAGAAAGGTCCAATGTTCTATACCATTTCATCTAGTGTATATGATGATAGCACGGATCGGGGAGTGAGTTCTCCCAGAATAATCATTGCATTGGGTAAAGTCTTATAGCTGACAGTTGGTTATGACTACCTTATGGCATTTTATCATTCTTGAATATATCTGGTTTCTTCAATTATACATTGTATTTATATCTTTTATTGATGTGAATATACATTCTTCTTGGTTTTTAGTTTTTTGAGGGTGTCATAATGAGTGTTTTTATACACACACCTACACGGGTTTTACCCACACATGTCATGTCTTGCGTAGACGACACCCCTCTTGATTGTTTTCTGAGAGGACATGGAGTGAGTGGAGTGTAGTTCGAGCTTGATAGACCACTGTGTCTATTTAGAGTATAATTTTTTACTTACTCCTTTCCATTAGAGTAGGTTGGACTCTTTATAGTTTTTTTTGGAATTTTCCTTGGAAAATTTTCTTTTTTTGGTACATTAATATCACACTCAGTTGTGTGTTCTTAGATTTATGCAAGCATTCTATCAGTTCATTTACATTTCGGCATTTTATGGGCTTGGAGATGCATGAATGTGTACATGTACATTAGGATAATGACTCCTATATGTGGGATATTCTAACAAGGTGTCGAAGGAAGGCTGGGGGTAGTCATGGGTCGGATCTTGGTGGGTCATCTCATGACAGAAACCCAAAAATAATCCCAAAAACCTAATTGCCCTAAACAAACTGTAAAATCCCCCAAGGAAGTTAAAAAAATTTAAAACCCCTAAAAATCCTAAACCCTATGGAAACAATAAATCCCAAAATAACCATGAATAACATAAAAAACACTAAAACACTGAAACCCCCTAAAAAATCTAAACACAAATACAAATCCAAGAAGAATAAAAAAACCAAAGAACCACTAAAATTTATTAAATACCCTAAAACCCCAAAAAATCCTTATAAATTACTAAAACCCCAAATAGACACTAAAAAAACTAAAAACCCTAAAAACCCATAAAATAATAACAAATACATAAAACCCTAAACATCCAAGAAAACAGATAATACTCATAATACCCCCAAAACCCCCAAAACCTATTAAAAACCAGAAAAACTAAAAACACTAAAAATGATAAAACCCATTTAATTCCATAAAAATATAAAAAATAAAAACTCTAAAAACATTGAAACCCCTAAAAACAATAAAAAAAATAAAAACCATAAAAACCATAAAAATCATAAAATCCATTAAAACCCATAAACCCCCTAAAACCCCTTATTTCACATCCCTCGTAACATGTATTCTATTGAAGAATCACTACATTCAGTTAGTTTCTATTGGACTTATTGATGGAATCAGAAACATCTAACGGTTCTCAATCCAGAGGGACATGCATCCCAAAGGTAGGCATTCATTATGTTTGAACTTA
This sequence comes from Viscum album, assembly GCA_963277665.1. NCBI lineage: Eukaryota > Viridiplantae > Streptophyta > Magnoliopsida > Santalales > Viscaceae > Viscum > Viscum album. The sequence goes on from CAUJRU010001760.1 coordinate 99,364, forward strand.
CAATACTTAATAACATTCATTATTTTAGAGGATGGGAGTTTATAATCATCACACCATTTGGGGGGGTATTATTACCAACTTTGAGAGTCTATTATAGATTTATGTTATTTTCATTAATCCTTAATAATTTACAAAGCATAACATAAGATTGAATTTGCAATCAATTAGTAGCATGTGTGAAATTTAGAATCATATATATATACTAGTGATTCTTCATTAAAGGAGACATCCATATATATTTGAGGTTCTCCATCAATTCTATCCTCTCTTATAATATTGTGATATTATTTTAAAAAAATTTATGATAATACTAGTTTTAAATCCACTTAGTGGGGAATTATGAAATTTATTATCCTATAGGGAGATGAAAATTTCTTTTGATATTGGGATTGTACCCATAATTCGGATACCTAGGTATCCTTATCAAAGGAATGATAACCCTCATAGTTCAGTTCCACTTAATGGGACACATCATACTTTTTAAGGTCTTGTGATAAGGTCCTAGCTGTATAGATTAATGTCATGTGGTATGGACATCTAAGTGAAAGGTTCTTAGTCAAGGAATGGTGTGAGACTTAGGACTAATAATCCCAATGAACATGGAAATGTTATGAGTTTTCAAGTGTGTTCGGACCTGGTTAGGGTTATGGACCAGGAAGAAAAAGTTTGATTTAACGTGTTGGGTTTTAACCATAGAGAGGCTTCCTACGTATCCAATTTGGATGGTAATAAAAGCCCACATATTTTGATGAGTCTCATATAAGAGTTTAGTCCTTTGAGAAAATTTTTTTTGGGATTACTTCCAAAAAATAATGATTTTTTATGAAATGAGATAGAGCTTAGGCCATAGGAAGTCTTCCTAAATAACCTAATTATGATTAGAATCAGAGTTAACAAATTTCATGAGTCTGACGTGTTTGTGAAAATGTTGTCATCATGAAAAACCTCTAATCCTGCCTGATTATTGCATGGTGTTAGAAACAAGAAGATGCCAAAAATTCAACAAAGGCACAAATACTTTTCTTCCTCTACTGGTGGAATAGGAAATGCATACAATGGTGTGGGTGGATGAGGTCGAGGAAAAAGTGGAAGAGGGCAAGGAGATGAGCCTTCCCTATATTCAATTTAAACTAGAAAAGGGTCAAATGAAAGGAAGGAGTGAAGGTGAAGGAATTAGAGAAGAGTAAGACTGCAACCTTCTACTTTAAAGGTTAGGGTAATACACCAGGATGGCTACCCTAAAGTTGGTCCTGGTAGCGGAGGGAGACTTCTCATTTGTTTAAAAGGAAATTTAGGTGTGAAACATACCTTCCCTACCAAAGACCTGAGGTTCTAGGTTTTAGAGATGAGACGGGGAGGACAGAACCCAAATACTAATCCACAAAACTGAAAACATCCCAACATTGTTCCTTGGGGAAAGACCCATGTACCTACAGATATACTACCCCACACAAACTCCATGTATCCTAATCGCATTTCAAAAAAAAATATCGAAAACCTCTGAAAAATTATATAAAACCCAAATAAGATACATGCTGATGTGTCGTTCCTAATGAATTGATAATTAAGGAGTTTTTGGGGAAGGTTTAAACATAATCCCTCTCAGACAAGGAATTTAATGAAGAAGAATCCCCTCCATGAACATCTTTGAAGAAGGCTCGATGAAAGTATTGTATTGACTGAAGAAATAAGGTGAACTAATGAAGGGCACCCATGTAAGTATCTAGAGCACAGGAATGGGCGTGAAAGTAGGATTTGGGGACATGATGTTCACTTAAGTGATGAAAAATCTAGATGTTAATACTTGGGTGAGACTGGACTCAAGCCTTTATGTGTGTTCACATGTATTCATAGAAGTGGGGTGCTCATGTTCTACTAAGAGGAATAGGTGGCCCGCATGTGTTTCTGATTCAAGGAGGTCAGGTTCTTTATGCACACAAGTGTTATGGATTTCAATGACTAAAAGGCCTTACGTATTATGATCCTCCTTCAATTCATTTTCCCTTTGTCGTAAAGAACTACCTTGATGGTTTCAGAAGACTTTGGTGATTCATTAGGGAATCCAGAGCAGCAATTGAGCTTTAGGAAAATGAATTTGTTCAAATATAGGCTTAAAGAGTCTATCTATTAGAATCTAAAAGACCTTGGGAGAAAGGAGATTGGGTGCGCAAGTGTATTGCATTCCATAATTGTGTCACACATGTACCTTTCCCACTGATGGTGTTTTGGCTAGACTGGGGTGACACTTTGAGTAATTAACAAAAATAATTACTTTATTTAGCTCCATTATAATGTTGTGTTGGTTTTTTCATGTAGGTATCTTGAGAACCTCTTTGGGGACTTAGCCAAAATCATTAATCCATACAATGGAAACTATGCCCCTGGGTATAGACCCGAAATTTACGTGGAATTTTTTTTCATAAATACATGGGAATTTTACGAGTCCGCAGTTTCTGACGGTGCTTGATTCAGAGGTCCGGTGTGCCCAAAATCAATTTCTGAATGTTTTCTCAGGTATGTTCAGTAAAAGTATGATTGAGATTTTATATCATTTGAATCGGCGCTTATAATTGAAAACTGAGGGCACCATTGAACTCCCAGTGTCGGTGATTTCATTGTGAGACCTTCACCCCAGTTGTGTTCTGACGAGAGTGGAAGTTAGTTTTTGGAGTTTTTAAGAATAAAGTTATATAAAAATAAGTGTGGCTTATTTTTATTTGGGTAGTTAAAATCCCCAAGTGGAGGTTGGAGGTCGGGGAAACCACACCATAACCTCCAATGAGAGGTTATGGTGGTTGGACCCACCCGAACATAACCTCCCTTGGGAGGATAATTAATGTGGAGACTACACGAGCTGTAACCCCTTGTTAATCTTGGAATTCCCCCATAATTGTGCCAACCCTCTCTTCATTTATCTCTACCCCTCCCCTATTCGAATTTTTAATCCCTTCAAACCCAATTAATTAAATGATTTGTCTCATTTAATTAAACACAACTCTTTGTGGTGTTGTGAAAACAAATAATAGAGTTTTCCTCTATTATTTTTTGTTGGAAACTTGGAAGGGGCTGGGGAACCCTTGGAGAAATCTCTACGCAAAGAATAATTCTTCCAACAAAAAATGTGTAGAATGCGAAGAACACAAGTAATGTCTTCAAACATCTTCTTCCTTCTTCAACTAGATCAATGAAAGGAGATGACCGCAAAGAACGCCGATGAAGCTTCTTCCTCAGTCTATTACACCGAACACTTCTCGATGTAGACGAATCGATGCCGCCATCCCATGACATCATCAACAATAAACGAAAATTGAGGTATGGGTTTGTGTTGCTTTGTTTCTGTTATATGTCATACAATATTTTGGATACATTTTGTCTATTGTTAACCACATAACATGGAGGGTTCAGACCACTCGAACATGGCCCGACCCTCCCCCCTTTTTATATTGATTGTTGTTTAAGATAGAAGTGGAAAACGGAGGCTAGCGTCAGGCCAACCTCAAAGAAACTAGCAGTGCAAGACCATTGGGTCATCCGAATGACGTGGCACCATCTTGCCGTGCAGACGAAAGTCCGGCCACAACCAGGATGGGCCACGGTGGAGGTGGCACGGCGCCGTCGTGCCACACAGTAGAGATTATCCATGGCCAGGGCGGGCCGTGGCGGAGAATTTGGGTGCAGCACAGTCCCGTCGCGCCAGAAAAGTACCAGGGCCTTAGGCCGTGGTAGAAACGGGAGGGCAACCGACTGTGCCGGCCACTGGTGCACGCTACAGGAGGGACCCGAAGGGTCCCGTGTTTACCAGAACTGGCACTAGGCGCCGGTTACATTATGTAAAACAAGGGGCATGGACCCCCCCCCCCCCCACCATGGCATGGCCAGCCGTCCGGGCCACACGGCCAACCAGCACGCGGCCCGCCGACTGGGCCCCACGGCCGGCCAGCGCGTGGCCCGCCAGCATAGCCCCACAGCCAGCTGGCACATGGCCGGCCAGCTAGGCCCCTCATCCGGCCAGCATGTGGCCAGCAGGCTGGGCCATGCGGCCCGCCATCTGGGCTGCCCCCATGAGTCGGGCCGCACCTTTGGTTTGGGTTGCACCTTCAGGCCAGGACGCGCCTTGGGGTCGGGTTGTCCCTTCGGGTCGGGCCACACCTTAGGTTCGGGCCACCCTTTCAGGTCGGGCCGCCCCCTTGGACCAAGTCGGACCCGCAGACTGGGTCAAACCCTGGTTCGGACCAGGTTGGGCTGGGTCGGTCTCACGGGGTCGGACCGTCCCCAGATCCGCTATGGCCCATTTACAACTTTTGACCCTCATCTTGGGTTACATGTGTCTGATCGAAGAACTGTCTACGGTGACTGAAATATGAGAGCGAGACGATTTCTTTGGCATACCCCACATGAGGTTTGGATACATTTGGGGTACGTTCAGGTTGGTTTGAACCTAAAAACCTACCAGGAACCTAGAATGAAAATACCAATAACTTACAGATTGGGTTTCATATTGACGTGTTTTCTATTGAGATGAGATCTCATTGATTAGATGGACCTTCGAGATAATTCTACAAGAGACTTCATGACAGTTTTTGTTTTTCCTAGTAACTCGGTAAGTGGGTCCATCCATTGACGAGCAGACAGAGTGTGGAGATCTAGTAGCTGACAGACCTGATGAATGCTTGACCGATTCGACTAGCCTAATGGGGAGCCCCTAGTAGTTGGCGGAAGAACCACGGTGGAGGAGCGCCTGGTATTTGGCAGCAGACCTGCGGTACTCAAAAGTAGGAGTACATATGCTAGCTATTAGGGGGTGCACCTGGTAGTTGGCAGCAGTCCCACTACGGAGGAGCACCTGGTAGTTGGCAGTATACCCACAATAGTCGACTAGAGGAGTACCTCAACAGTCTAAGGTTAGTGAGAAGCACCTTAGTGTCGTGATAGGCCAACTGTTCTCGATAGAGGAGGAGTTATCCACCAGTCGTGGTTTTGATAATGGAAATCTTGGTTTGAGCTGAGTCAATGACCATGGTGTTTTCCCCATGATTGAGATGGGTTACTAGATAACATAGTTATGTGTATAGGCATATACCTATGTAATGGTTATCTGTTGATTCATACATTCTGGTTTATCGTTGTTGGATTTTATGAGACCTTGAGAATCTCAGGGTCCATACTAAAAATCGTTACACTCACCCCTGCATGGGATATGCCCACACCTCATTATGTTTCATGCAGATGACAGACGATGCTGACCGAGGTGGAGTGTACCAGGATTGGACTGTACCTAGAGGAGGACCTCATGATGAGTCGCTTCCCAGAGGAGATGGATGGACATAGAGCAGTAAGGAGGCTATCAGTACCTTCCCTTCAAATATAATATGTGGTTGATGATCCAGGAGCTTCAATAAACCTTCCAGCTATTTGTCTTTTTAGTGGTACATGTTTATCTTTTCCTTGTACTTTACTATTGGGCTTGTATTTCTGACCCCTTTTAATTTCCAGCATATCTTTTGTATACAGTTTCTAATTAGTAATTTTCTTCCAGTTGTGTACTCTGATTATGTGTGTTTACATTTTATAAATTCAATGCCTTCCTAGCATAGGGATTATGCCTTTGGTGCTAGTCGCCATCCCCTAGCCTATGGAAGGCGGGATTGGGGTAGTCACGACATGGGTCCCAAGGATGGGTCGTGACAAATTGGTATCATATGTTTCAGTTCTACCGTAAAACTCAGGACTCTAATCAATCTTTTCTATGAAGAAATTTTGTTAAGGGTTTCAAGTGTAGTTTTCAGTTTAGGGAGTCCAGTGTTAGTGAGGCAGCCGACGTATCCGTACACCAGGACCCTGACTTCTGATTTCTAACTCAGTGCATGAAAACACTAATTGCGTGTGTGTTTCAAAAGTTTTTTTAAATTTAGCTCAATCATCTCATCTCACCAGGTTTAATGTTTTGACCGTGTCACATCTGTTACTTTCAGGATCCCTCCCCGTGGATGACCTATTAGAGCCTCGAGATTTGCACGCACTGACAGCCCACCGAGCGATGCAGCTTCGGTGCAGGGCCCCTTTCCAGTGGAGGCACCAGGATTTCCACTTCCCATTGGGACACCGATTCCACCAGTCCCAGCAGTAGATGATGCACACAACTTGAGCAGGATTCACCAGTTCTAGCACCAAAGGCCACCCAGGTTCTGGGGATAGACGGACCCATAGACGGCTGAGGATCGGCTGGAGGCTTTGGAGAGAGTTTTAAGCCTAGTAGAGACACCAACAGAATACATAGTGATCCTTGCTTCCAGTCTCTTTAATGAAGCAGCAGGTAGATGGTGGAGCCTGATGTTCCAGGTCCACGATGAGGCAACACTTCTATGGGTAGACATCGAGAGCCTATTCTGGGTAGAGTTTGTACCAGCCACCCTACGAGCGGTGTGGATACAAGAGCTACTTCATCTGTATTAGGGCAGTATGACAGTAGCGTAGTACTCAACGAGGTTCACTCACCACTCGTGACACTTCACTAATGTGGTATGGGACCCATTCTTCAGGGCCCAGAACTTCAAGCAGGGGCTCAAACAAGATATCAAAGCCTTGATGATCTCCCTCAGCATTCTGATACAGGCTGGAGTGTTAGAGAGAGCCCTCCGAGTAGAGAGTTTCCTTGCTGAGCAGTCACTAACAGTGAGACCTACTACTAGTTGATATGTAGCAGAGTCTTCTGCAACTTTTAGTAGATATATGGCGCAGAGGTCCCTAAGGACCAGACCCACAACTGGTCGACCGCAGGACTCATGATCAGTTTTGTGGGGCACATAGAGCAGATCCAGTCATGCCAGGAGCAGATAGTATAACTCATGTGGCGGGCTTGGTCACATGGCTCGTGACTGTCTGACCCATCGTTCTGAAGATCAGTAAATAGTTGAAGGACCTCCCAGGACAAGTCAATGGTTTGATCTAGGCAGTTTGTAGGGAGCATGCGGATGTGGCAGAGGTGTTGGTCGAGCAGTTGGCGGCGGTCGACGTTACGAGGTTCTACCGCCACCACCACCAAGAGTTCCACACCGACTGTAGGGAGCGGGTGGATAGGGGAGATCTCAACCTCAGGTAGCTGAGGCATATGACCATGGTGCTCCAGAAATTATTCAAGATACGATCTTTGTATATTATACCTTAGCTGCAGTTCTTATAGGCATTGGTGTCCGTCATTCTTTCATTGCCACTGCCCTCGTTCGGAGCTCAGAGATTACGACGGAGCTGTTGGATCGATTCTTATGGCTAGAGACTTTTACGAGAGCAGACTCGGTGATTACACACTGATTCCGGAAGTGTGAGCTTACTCAAGGAGGTGATATTTTCGGCTGGGATCTCCTCCTAGGGTCGTCAGGGCCTCACGACATCATATTGGGTATAGAGTGGTTGTCTATAGTCCATGATCAGATCTACTATATTAGGTGAAATGTGCGGTTTGTCCGCACGGATGGAACCAAGTTCACCTTCACTGGCGAGAAGGGAACCTTTGCAGTTCAGGATAGACTTACTCAGAGGAGGGTGTGGCCGATCACTCACCAGTTGGCTTTCCTTACCCTCGGAGGAATAGATGTGGAGAGTCTGACTTATCCTGTAGTGGTAGACCAATACGTGGATGCTTTCCTTGATGATGTCCCAAAAAAATCTCCTCTTAAAGAGGTGGAATTATACATTGAACTATACCCTGAGATGGCACTGATATCTACTCTAGCATATCAGATGGCTCCCGCTGAGCTTCGTGAGCTGAGGATACAGTTAGAGGACTTACAGGGGAAGGGATTCATCCAACCCGATATTTCTCCCTAGGCAGCCCCGATTCTATTTTCCAGGAAGGCGGATGGGAGTTTGAGGCTCTGTGTTAAATTCCATTCCCTGAACCAGGTTACTGTGAAGAACAAGTACCCACTTCTAAGGAGAGACGATCTCTTTGATCAGCTCAAGGGAGATCGATGGTTCTCAAAGATAGACCTCAGAATAGGATATCACTGGCTTAGAGTTTGAGACAAGTATGTGTAGAAGACGGCCTTCAGGATTTAGTACGACTACTACGAGTTCTTGGTTATTCCCTTCAATGTAACCAAAAATCCATCAAGGTTCATGAGTCTCATGAACCAGATCATCTAGCCTTACCTCGATCTATTTTTCATAGTCTTAATCGACGACATACTAATCTACTTGACTACTGAGGAGGAGGATGCCTACCATTTTCATTTAGTACTGGATACACTTAGAGAGCACCGACTTTATGGTAATCTCTTGAAGTTCTAGTTTTGGATTCAAGAGGATCACTTCTTAGAAAACGTCATCTCGGAGGCTGGAGTTGCAGTGGATCCAACAAATATTGAGGTTGTGCTTTCTTGGGATCCACCCAGGAGTGTGACGGAGGTACAGAGTTTCCTAGGCTCGGATGGATACTATCAGGGGTTCGTTCCAGACTTCTCCAGATTCACAGCACCACTATTAGCCATGAAAAAAAAGTTTTAACCCTTCGTGTGGTCAGAGAGATGCTAGCAGAGCTTTCAGAAGCTGAGGAAGAGGTTGATTGGTGCCCCATCTTGTGGCTCCCAGAGAAAGGCATACAGTACGTAGTCTTTTGCGAAACATCAGGGAATGGACTTGGGTGTGTCCTGATGAAGGAGAGAGTTGAGATCGCATATGGTTCTCTGTAGTTCAGACAACATGAGCGGAACTATGCTACCCATGACCTGGAGTTAGCAGCAGTGGTCTTCGCCTTAAAGATGTGGTGTAACTATCTGAGGGGCTAACATTTTACTGTGTACTCTGATCACAAGAGTATCAGGTATAACTTCTCTCAGAAGGTCCTGAACCTGAGACAACGATGTTGGCTTGAGTTCCTCTAGGAATATGACTTCTAGATAGTATATACTTCTGGTAAAGGAAATGTTGTTGCCAATGCTATCCACAGATGATCAGGAATTTAGCTTCTAGGAGAGGCGATAGAGCAGCTAGCTGCCATACAGATATCCTTTGTGGATAGGGATGGAGCAGCCTATCTTCAGTCTCTTACAGTCACTCCTCCACTTTTCAGCGAGTCATGGAGGCATATCATGGAGACGCTGACTGTGATATGCAATGTTCTTATATATCCACAGGACAGAAACCTGATGGATTTTATGAAGGTGGGGATCACGTCCTCCTCTTCAGAGGATGTACCCTTGTACCAGTTTCAATTCAGGAGGATTTTTTGAGGGAGTTACATACATCCCCTCTATCAGTACATCATGGATTAGCGAAGATGTACCAGGACATTTGATGACATAACTGGTGGCCAGGTATGAAAAAGGAAGTAGCATAGTTTGTCTCACTGTGCCTCACTAGTCAGTAAGTGAAGGTAGAGCACCAGGTACCATCAGTATTGGTTCAGTTTTTAGAGGTCCCAGTGTGGAAGTGTGATGGGATATCCATAGACATCGTGACGAGTCTACCACATACATACATGAGTCATGACTCGATATGGTTGATCGTTGGACGACTCACCATGTCGGCCCACTTCCTACCGATCATAGAGAAGAGACCGGTTTAGATCTTTGGACTCCTCTATGTGCAAGAGATAGTGCATTTAAAAGGACTAACCTCTTTGATTTTCTCCAACCGAGATGTATAGTTTACTTCCCACATATGGAAGGGGTTGCAGGAGGCTTTTAGGACAAGCTACATCGGAGCACTGCCTTCCATCCTCATACAGATTTCCAGACCGAGTGGACCATTCAGACCCTTGAGGACATGCTCCATGCATGTGTCCTCGACTTTGGTTGCATCCGGGAGGATCAGTTGCCTTTTTTTGGAGATTTCATACAACAACAGGTATCACTCCACCATAGGGATGGCACCTTTGGAGGCCTTGTATGGTCACCCTTGCAGATCGCCACTATGCTGGACAGACCCAAGGGAGTCAGCACTAGTGGGACCAGATATGGTATGGGCTACCACGGAGATGGTGCAGATCATCTAAGAGTGGATGAAGACTACACAGAGCAGATAGAAGTCATACGATGACATGAGACAGAGACATCTAGAGTTCAAGGATTGGGACCACGTTTTTCTACGGGTCTCACCTTGATGAGGTTTGTGGATATTTGGCCAATGCGACAAGTTATCTCCAAGGATCATAGGAAATTTCCAGGTCCTTCGCAGAGTAGGTGAGGTGGCTTACTACTTAGAAATTCCACCTTAGTTGCACTGGGTGCACGACGTCTTCCGAGTTTCTCAGATGAGAAGATACGTGCATGACCCTCCTAACATCATCGACCATGGGGAGATGGACATCGATGATAGGGAAACTTTTATAGAGGTTCTAGTGGAGATTGAGGATCGACAGCAACGGGTCCTGTGTGGACGGTCGATACCTTTGGTGCACGTTCTTTGGCAGCACAGGGACCTCCAGGAGAGCACATGGGAGCAGGAGGCTCATATGAGTTCTCAGTACCCCCATTTGTTCTCTTAGTTAGAGTATTAGCTTACGGGGACGTAAATCCCTGAGGTGGGGAGAATGTAAAGACCCGAACATTCTGTGGAATTTTTTTTCTTAAATACATGGGAATTTAATGAGTCTGCAGTTTCTGACGGTGCTTGATTCTATGGCCCGGTGTGCCCGGAATCAATATCTAAAATTTTTCTTGGGTACGTAAAGTAAAAAATACGAGTGGGATTTTATATCTTTTGAACCGGTGATCGGAATTGAAATTTTAGGGCACCGTTGAACTCGCAGCGTCCATGATTGCTTAGTGGTACCTTCACCGCAGCTGTTTTCTGATGAGAGTGGAAGTTAGTTTTTATAGTTTTTAAGAATAAATTTAAATAAATATTAGTGTGGATTATTTATATTTTTGCGGTTAAAATCTCTAAGTGGAGGTTGGACGTGGGGGCCACCACACCATAACCTCCCAGGATAGGTTATGGTGGTAGGTCCCATCAGCAAATAACGTCCCTTGGGAGGATAATTAATGTGCGGACCACATGGGATTTAACCCCTTGTAACTCTTGGACTTCCCCCATAATTGTGCCAAACCTCCCTTCATTTATTTCTAACTCTATCCCTCCCCTATTAAAATTTTTAATCCATTCCTCCCAAATTAATTAAGTGATTTGTCTCATTTAATTAAATAGAACTCTTTGTGTTGTTGTAAAAACAAATAATAGACTTTTCCTCTATTATCTTTGGTTGGAATCTTGGAAGAGCATGGAGAACGCTTTGAAAAATCTCTCATCAGAGAATCATTCTTCCAACTAAGAACATGAAGAAGGTGAAGAACGTGAAGAACATCTTCAAAATTATTCTTCCTTCTTAAACCGGATCAAATAAAGGAGCTGACCATGATGAAATCAAATGATGATTCTTCCTCAGTCTCCTTCCCCAGACACTTCCTGACGTTGATGAATCGACACCGCCATCCTGTGACTTCATCAACGATCAACGACAAGTGAGGTAGGGGTTTGTGTTGTTTTCTTTCTGTTCTATGTCATAAAATACATTGGATACATTATATCTATTGTTAACAACATAACAATTAGGGTTTAGACAGCTCGAACAAGTCCCTACCCTCACCCCTTTTGATCTTGTTTGTTGTTGACGAAAGAAGCAGAGAACGGCCACCGGCGTCGGGCCGACCGTGAAGAAACCAGTGGTGCAAGACCACTGGGTCACCGAAAAGATGAGGCATTGTCGTGTCGCATGGATGAAATCCGAACTGTGGTGGAGGTGGAACAGTTCCCTCACACTGCGCGGTAGAGATGATCTGCGGCCAGGGCGGGCCGTGGTGGAGAAGCTGGGTGCGACGCCATCGCGCCGTGCTGGAGAAGGACCACGGCCTTAGGCCGTGGAAAACACGAGAGGGAATCCGGATGAGTCAGCTGTCGGTGTGTGCTACAGGAGGGACCTGAAGGGTCCCGTAGTTACCTGAACCGGTGCTAGGTACTGCCTACATCACAGACAATAGGGGGCATGGAACCCCCCCACCCCCACAGTGTGGCCAGCCGGCCGGGACACACGACCAGCCCGCACGCGGCCAGTCGGCCGGGCCACGCGGCCATCCCGTGTGCGGCAAGCCTGTCGGGCCTCACGAACCACCTACTCAGGGCCTGCTGGCCGGGCCCTGTGGCCCGCCAGCCGGGTTGCCCCACACGAGCCGGGCCACACCTTCGGGCCAGGTGCGTCTTCGGGCCGGGCCTCGCTTTTGGGCTGGGCCACACCATCGGGCCGGGCCACGCCCTAGGGTCGGGCAGCCACTTCGGTCTGGGCCGCCCCCTTGAACAGCGTTGACTTGCGGACCAGGTCAAACCTCGGTTCTGACAGGGTCGGGCCCGGTCAGTCTAGCTGGGTTTGACCGGACCCAGACACACTATGGCCTGTTTTCACCTTTTAGCGAGCATCTTGGGCTACGGTGTCCGATCAACGAACTGTCTGAGGCGACAGAAATATGAGAGTGAGAAGAATCATTTGGCATACCCCAATTGAGGTTTGGATACAGTTGGGTTATAGTCAGGTTTATGTGAAGCTAAAAACCAACTGGGCCCCTGGAATGGAAATGCCAATAACATACAGACCGGGCATCCGATTGACGCATCGTCTGTTGCATTGAGATATTTTTGATGAGATGGAATGTTGAGATAATTATACATGAGACTTCGTGAAAGTTGTAGTTTTTCCCAGTAGCTTGGGAAGCAGATCCTTCTGGTGATGAGAAGACAGAGTACAGAGACCTAGTAGCTGACAGACCTGACGACTGCTTGACCGATTCGACTAACCCAGTGGGGAGCGCCTGGTAGTTGGAGGCAGACCCATTATGGAGGAGCTCCTGTTGTTGGAGGTAGACGCACGATACTTGATAGGCGGAGTACTTCTGCATGCTATTAGGGGGAGCGCCTGGTACTTGGTGGCAGACCCACAGCATAGGAGTGCCTGGTAGTTGGAAGCAGACCCGCGATATTCGACAGGAGTTGTACCTCAGCAGTCTATGGTTAGTGAGAAGCGCCTTGGTGTCGGGACATGCCCACTATTCTCGACAGATGAAGAGTTCTGTAGCAGCCATGGTTTCAATAATGTAAATCCTAGTTTGAGTTGAGTCAAGGACCTTTGTGTTTTCCTCATGATTGAGATGGGTTAATAGATAACTTAGGTATATGTATGGGTATATACCTAAGTAATGGTTATCCATTGATTGATATTTTGTGGTTTATCCTTTTTGGGTTTTTTGAGTCCATGAGGGTCTCAGGGTCCCTAATGAGAATCATTATACTCACCCCTGCACAGGCTATGCCCGCACCTCATTATTTTGGATATAGACGACGGACATCGCTGACTAAGGCGGAGTGTATGAGGACTGGACAATACCCGGAGGTGGACATCAGGATGAGTCAGTACCTGGAAGAGATGGACGAACGTAGAGAACTGAGGAGGCTATCTGTACCTTCCCTTCAGGTAAGATCCATGGTGTATGATCCAAGAGCTTCTAGACACCATCCAACTATTTGTCTTTTTAGTTTTACATGTTTTTCTTTTCCTTGAACTTTACTATTGGGCTTGTATTTCTGGTCCCTTTTACTTGGCAGCATATCTTTTCTATAAAGTTTCTACATAGTTATTTGCTTCCAGTTGTGTACTCTAATTGTGTGGGTTTACCTTTTATAAAAGCAATTCCTTCCCATCATAGGGATTACGCCTTTGGTGCTAGTCGCCAACCCCTGGCCTATGGAAGGCGGGCTTGGGGTAGTCATGGCAAGGGTCCCGATGACGGTTCGTTACACCCCACACCCCAAATTGGTCTTCGTGCGGGGATACAGTTTCATCCTTTCAGGCTAGTGCCTTTTCTCCCTTCATTGTGCCCCATGAAAATTGCAGCGTCGCACCAAGAAATTTTTGATCCTGATGGAGAAAATTTTATGGAAAAGTGTATGGAAGGCAATTGATGTCATCTTTAAAATCACCCCCTCTAGAATTTGATTCATTCAGAATTAAAAAAAATCACGTTCTAACATAAATGTATGGGAATTTGATGCATTCAAACATCATTTGGTTAGATTTGGAGCTATATAATGTTTGGAATAATGCTCTAATTTTTTCCTAAGTTGTGGGGGCCTAGTGAGAATAGTTTGATTTTTACTAGGGTCATATGAATAACCCTGTAATCTTTATATTTTTATAATTTTTATTGCTCAATAATTCCTAAAACATAAAAAATGTATGTTTGTAGAGACAAGAGTTGAACTTTCTTCTAGAGATCCCTTTATGAGTTTTCGATCTGGGGAGTACCATGTCTTTTTATATTGGTATTTTAGAGTCATTCATGTCGGACTAATAAGGCTAATGTTTATGGTCAAATAGGTATGACCAAAAAAATTTAAATTAGATCCCAAATATGGCTTAGTGGATAGTAATTACTCTAATATTTTTTAAATAATTCAAATAGGATCCTTGAGTCATGATTTTTATAGTCACCAAATCTAAATGTTGTATAAATATAAAGGGGGTATTTTCCAAGAATGAGGTTACCATTATTTGATGAACCCATTATGGGGGATGTATTATAAAGGACCATCTAGGTCATATTCTACATAACCATATAGTGGAAACATTAGATTGACAGGTCTATTATGTAGGAAAATTTTATAAAAGGCGTATAGGGGAATATACTGTATAGTCAATCAAAAGTGCTCTCATGAATTTAACATTTTATTGTTGATAGACAATGGAAGATAATATTTGGGTGACTCAAGACTACAGTGGATGGTTTTTCTCAGGAAATAGATTATAAGAATGATGGGTTATCTATCCAGACATATTTCAGGATTAGGAAAACCACTTCTACACAAATTTGGTGATCGATGAATGGTTAAATTTTTTTAGAAAGGAATTTTTTGATATTATGTTTTGCAGTTTATAGTCATGCATTGAGGACATTATGTTGTTACGATTCATGTCATGCAATGAGGAAATTATGTTATGTAGTTTTATGCCATGATGTGAGGACATTATACTATATAGTTTTACATCATATAGTGAGGACATTATACTATGAAGTTTTAAGTCATGTAGTGAGGACATGACAATTTGTAGTTTTAAGTCATGCAGTGAGGACATTGGGTGGCTTTAATTTAATGTACTTAGCTTTGAACCATGGTTAATGAGACTCCAACATCTTCACAATTTTTTTCCAAAAAAACTACTATGTTCCTGTATGGAAAAGAAAAATTATAAACTGTGATTTGGGAATTTTTGGATCTGAAGAATGATATCGGAAAAGGGATAAAGGAATCAGAGGAAGCCTTTACAAAGAATGAAGATACGATTATTTTTAACACCTATTGTGGGGGTTGTATAATGCAGGAAAAAAATAGGGAATATGCTGTATAGTAAAATAATGGACTCTATTTATTGACATAACTACTATTTACGAAACTTATTCAAGGCCAACTAGGGTCACATAATGCATAATAAGGAAAAATAGATCTAAAAATTTTTAAATTCTATTGTTAAAATACAAAGAATGTTTTTTGAGATTTATATTTTCCACTGCACTTTGTTTATTTTATGGAGAATAGTTCCAAAATACGGAAATAGTATTTCCAATCATGACTTCTAAACAATCCATTGAATTGTATTTCAATGATGTTCTGACATAGTTGTATAAAGTATTGTGTCTGTATTTTTAGGTCATAGGTCTAAGACCAAAATGGAAACAATAGATGATATGTGGTCAAATGATCCAAAGATATTTCAAATTACATTGAACACATGAAGAGGGAAATGTGTAATCCATGGTCTTGAATACTTTCAAATATAGGGAATGGTAATGTAAAAAATATACATGGAAAACTACTTTAAGATACATATTTTTGTATACTATCATCAATTTTTGAGGGGAACAAAAGACACTTTAACCATGAAAAAATTCACCATTATTTGTCAAACCTGTTATGGGGGCTTTATTATACATAGACAACTAGGGAATATTTTATATTGCCAAATAGTGGCATCTTTTAACTGATAGGGCCTTTATGTAGGCATCATATGCATGGAAACCTAGGGTCACATACTACATAGTCAGGAAAAAGAGTTCTCATATATCAGAAACTCTTCCACAAAAAAAATAGAAGAAATATTATGATGATATAAAAATACTCAAGATTGAGAGTGTGAAATACATAAGGGGGTAATGATCAATGAACAGGATGAATATTCGAATCAATATGGTCCATGTGTTCAGAGTCCTTTGCATAGATTTGAATCATATGTAAAATAGGGACATGTCCGTTACATAAATCCGACTCATATGAAAAATGGGGAAATTTATTGTTTCCTTCATGGACTCTCTAAGGAGAGGAACCAAAATGAATAATCCCACATATATTGATAATTATATGTAGAATAGAGATGAAAAATATCATGTGGTTGGGACTAAGAGGTAAGGCCTAGTTTTCAATACGTATCTCCATTAAATGAGAATCGAGCCATACATAGTATTTTAGGTGCTTTGAATTTTTATTTCATATATCAAGGACATCATGATGTGCAGTTTAGAGGCATATAGTGGGGACATGATGTGATTATGATGTAAAAAATAAATATTATTGTTGAAACAGAGGATTGAACCTCAGTGCCACTACATATAACATATGGATGAGAAGCAAGGCACACATAGTTCTTTGAAAAATTTCATATGAAGGTATGATTCATACACATAAAGAATAATTGGGGGGGAGGGTTTCATGGCTTGGCCTAAGAATTGAGATCTAGGTATATCTATGTATCTCATATGGATGAGAATCAATCCAAACATATTTCATGAAGTAATCATTTCCCAAACTAATTGAGTTTGATGTGGGATTTGAGGGCTTTTAACACATTCTAAAAGAATTGAAAAACTTATGACACAAAATGGTATTAATATCAAAACATGTATCTTGAAAGTGGACTCCGTATTGATTTGGATCATATACATGAGGATAATAGGGAAAAAAATTGGGGTTGCAGCTGGGCCCAAGATTAGAGATATGGGTGTCTCTACATATCCCATTATAAAGAGAATCAATCCCAACATAGTTCATGGAATGAGGTCAAAATGCAATTTGATTTAAACATAGGGAGAAATGGAAAATATTTGCCACTATGTTGTAGCAATTAGGTAAGTGATTCTTGCTCATGGAATCTCTTAATGTCAAAATAAAGAATATGTTAACTGTATAGTTTAGTGTTGTGTGGTGAAGAAAAATGATGTCATAAAGTTTGTCATCATGAAATAAAGACAAAGATGAAACACATTTTAATGACGTGAAACATGTACACTTATTGTTATTATGAATTTTAATGTCTTCTAACTTTGACTATGTGTTTTTAGTATAAAATTGTGCAATGAGGATATATGATGTGTAATTACACAA